>CAODLS010978442.1:0-12305 GCA_948243855.1 Flueggea neowawraea | reverse complement strand
AGGCCTTCATCACTCAAGTGACAAGCTACTTACTCGAGTAACACATCATGTTACTCGAGTAACACTTTTCCCAGATGTTCTTCGTGTTCATCCAAGAACACGGCTTACTCGAGTAACACACATGGCTTACTCGAGTAATCCACACCTCAGCTTACTCGTGTAACGCATCACTGCTTGCTCGAGTAACACCTCTCACAGACATAAATCCTCAACTCAACACTCGCATCGATCAAGATCGAAACGGAACCAAACAGAAGACTACAGATAGCCTTACCAGAATCTAACTGGGGTATTACACACACTAAGAAAAGTGAGGTTATTTCTTAATCTTTTCCATCCTTATGGTCACATATATAACATATATGGTATAATCATATGTTGTGGGGTTCTTTCCTTCTCTTAGAGGAATGCATGTTTATATGACATTCTCAGCACCACACATAAACTTTGATTATGATGCATCTCACCGTCTAACATTAATCCACATCTTAACATGATTACTTCTAGCTTTAAGATAGAATATGTTAAAAATCTCTTCATTTTAGTATCTGATCATTTAATGATCAGTAAATAAATTTATCCTATAGCGTATGTCTCCTTTCATACGACTTTCTTTGCCTATTTACAATGTGTTCATCATTATAAAATGCAAAATGACCTCTTAATTATGAACGTGTTTTAGATCTCTTTCTACATTCAAAACTAACCTCATCTTAGCTCTTCCCTAACAAATTGGGAAAACTAAGGTAAACACTCGTATGAATGGGTTACTTCTCTATCGAATATGCTTTCTCACTCAACGTTACTGCAAATGTCAACTCTCAAGATTTGGGCTTGTGTATTGCTCATGATAATCTTATTAAAGATTATATGATAGGGGATTACACAGTCCGTGTGTCATGCGGGTTTTAAGGAACTTATTTCTTATACCAAGCTTTTACTAACGAATCTTATAATCACATCTTGCATGGACTTACATTCCAATTCCATTTCTCCTTGTGAAACTTGTACTTGTATTCACTTGTCCTATGTGACCAAGTTTCTCACAAAATGATACTTGATCACGATTTGCTTGGACTTATAATAGATATTCATAATCCTTAAGCAATCGAGTTCGACTATCACTTAAAGATTGTCGTAAGTTATTTAGGCGGTTAGTGTTAAATGGATATTTCCAATACCTTCCTACTACACTGCAGCTAATGAAGCTATGGTCTTAGCTTCTCTTACCACACACTTATATGTGTTCCTCACTATTACGTGGATGAGTTTTTCTTCCAAGCAAGAACACATAACTAGATATGGACTTCCCCCTTGTCCACATCACTATATGGAGTAGTAACTTTGTCTCATTTTATCGTAAGCCTTTATGATAATACAGTGCCTTGCAATCCTCTAAAACATTCAAGAACTTCATTCACTGCTTTCCAACAACCCCTTTATGTGTTGGATCAATATTTGCTAGCTAAATTGACTGCATAGCAAACTCTAGGCATTATATTTTGTTCTTCTTCATTAGCTTCCTTTGTTCTTTACTGCATTTCTCTCTTAAGTTCTTGTACTCAATCTTTATTTCCAGTAAAACTCTCATTTCATCATTGTGTTTTTTGCTATTGTTCCAAAGAAGCAAAATATCCAAAGTTACAAGTTCGTTCATTTGCTCATTCTCAATCGTTTGATAAGAAGTTAAGATCTTGAGCCCAATTTTTATTTTCACTTTCGGTTTAGGAACATCTTAATTCCTTGGCATGCTCGCAATTCAACTCACCAAAGGGAGGCATTTTCTTCCCAAAATGTTTAAGAAAAATGGGAAACAATCTTTTGGCATTCTTGGTGGGACATACACAATGATGTTATGAGTAGAAATCTTTCCATATACAACCAATTACCAACCTGGATGCATCATAGATAGACTAGAGTCACCTGAGTTGAACTATGAAAGATGGACACAAGTATCCTGCCAAAAGCCATAATGAAGGGTCAAAATTCACTATCCACTTCTATTGTGTTTAACATATGGGAAATCTTTCTTGCAAAGGATTGGCTTTAGAAAGACCCATGTATGCCACAACTTTTTATTTGCAAGAGGAGTTGCATGAATCCCGTAGAAAATACAAGCTCCTCCGACAAGAAGAATAATATCACTCACCATGAAGGCTGACCATATTTAAGGTTGTTAGAGGCACCACTTATGATAAATATGGGCTAGTTTATTATAGGAGGTAAAAGGGTGATATCCCCCTTATCTTAAAGATAGCAACTCAAGGGGAGAAAACTCACAGAAAAATAAAAACAAGAAAATAATGCAATGGACTTTAATCTGTGTTCATGGTTTTGCTCAAACCAAGAATACACGGGGGACAATTGATCACATTATAATTAGAGCAAATTGTGGAGGTGATAAAATTAAATCCAAATCAAACCCACAAATGCAAATAAGTTTGCTAAAAAATGAGGTTTAAAGGAGCTTGATCTTCAAGGAAGCAATCTGCAAGGAATTGACCACTAAAAAGGAAACAATCTGCAGCAAATTGTGAATCTAAGGAAGTTGTTCACATGTAGAAGGAATGAAGCTGCAAAATCGGGAAAGTCAAGATTGCCACCATGGAAATTTCCAACCAATGAAGGGATTGATTCCATGATTATTGAGATGTCAAAATGGTTTGATTAGAAACAAATCCTTTATGAAAACACTATATAAGTAGCATATATACGCAGAAGAGAAGGAGCTCTCTTCAACTCAAAAACACTCCTTATGGGTTAACCAAACCCTTTTATCTTTTTCTCTATATTTTGTTCTTCATTAGCTTCCTTTGTTCTCTACTGCATTTCTCTCTTAAATTCTTGTACTCAATCTTTATTTTATTGAAAACTCTCATTTCATCGTTGTGTATTTGCTATTATTCTAAAGAAGTAAGAGACCCAAAGTAACGAGTTCGTCCATTTTTTTGTTCTCAATTGTTTGATAAGAAGTTAATATCTCGAGCCCAATTTTTGTTTTATCTTTTGGTTAGAAACATCTTAATTCTTGGCATGCTCGCAATTCACAAAATTCACCAAATGGTGGCATTGTCTTTCCAAATTTCTTAAGAAAAAATGGGGAATAATATTAATTAGTATATATTTTGATTTGTAAGTTAAGATTTGAGTTTTAAATTACATGCGTCCTATTTATAAAGGTCAAAAATCTATAAAAAGACAAAGTGATTCAGTTATTGTATGTGAATAAAAAATGAATACATTCTTCTTTACATTCTCCTTTAAATATTCCTATACACTGCTAATTTCTCCATATAACTAAGTTGATAGGACTACGGTGAATATATATGCATGTCATTTTCTATTGCTTAGCTGCGGATATGAAATATTATTCTGACTAAAGGATTAATTTATTACAATTTTTTTAATCATGCCTTATGACTTGGCATGAAAATTATAATTTCCGATTGTCACGACCTTGTCTATTCGCATCTAAAAACGAAACATTACTTGATCTTTTATCAAATATGTATAACAGCTAGCCAAATAATTTTTTTTTACAATTATTAATGCTTCTATACTAGCAAAGAAAATATAAACAATCACATTGGGTTCCACAATTTAATTTTCACAATCACATCATGTCTTATTCATGGATGGTGGTGGGCGGCGGCTTTCTTGGCGTGGCTGGTGGGGCTGGCGACTGTTGGTGGACGACTGCTTGGTTGGTGGTTGGTTCAGTCCTGGTGGTCGACGGTGTCACGAACTCATCCTTGAAGTCCTGTTCAATTCCAGTTTTAGTTTTTGTTGTTGTTATTTTATTTTCAATCTGGTGCTAGTGTTCTGTTGTTGTTTTATTTCTGCCCTTGTTGGTGCAGATCTTTCCGCCTTTGTTGGTGCAGCTCAATCTGCCCTTGTTGGTGCGGCATTTTTCGGCTATTTATGTCGTTAACCTAGCCTGGCCTTTGGATTAAAATCTTTTGTGTTGTCCAATCTATTGTGCATAATGGCTCTTGTTTGTAGCAAATGTTTACATCAATGAAATTCTAGCGTCAGTTAAAAAAAAATTCATGTAGGGCATATTGGTTCTTTCGATATTGTGCAATTTGATGTGTCATGACCATTATGTTACACAAATGATCAACATTATATATATTTCTGCAGAATATCCTCCGCGATGGGACATGTTGCCTCTTCTAATTTTTTTACTAGAAAGGGTCATCCATATATTCGACGACCTAGTTAAACTAGGGCATATGGCACCCCTTATTTCTAACCATGCGAGGCGTGCCTCGGAATAAGAGGTGGCTAAAAAACTTTTATTAATATCATCAAAAGGGTTAACAAATTAACCATTGTTACAATTTATCTCATAGGCAGTGCCTTTAGCATCACTCAGAACTAAATCAACCACATTTCTAGGAGGAGAATCTAACACATGTAGGCCAATAAGGAAGTCATAGCCTACTTTGGACAAATTGTCCGCCACCTGATTACCCTCTCAAAAAACATGGGAGATTGTCACTTTCCAATCTCTACGGATCAGGTTCCTTATGGCTTGAGTAATTTCCCAGCTGTTATTCATGGTGGGATGATTTTGATTGATCAGTTGTATTGCAAGCATGCTCTCTGACTCCACCAGAATATTTCTCCACCTTTTATCTCAACATAGTTCAAGTCCATTGTAGATCGCAATTAGCTCTGCATTGAGCATTGAACAACTACCAATATTCATATTAAAACTAGTGAGCCACTCATCACTACCTCCTCTAATAACGCCCCCTGCTGCAGCAACAATTCTGTCTTCAGAGAGTACACCATCTGTATTCAATTTTACATTGCCATCATTTGGAGGGGTCCAACTTACCCATATGGTTTTACTCTGCTGATCCTTCGTTGTAATTAGCATGTTAAGAATTCTGAAGTATTCTTTGGATATTGACCTCATATAACCATATCTTCGTTGGTGCACGTACATATCACATAGAAAGCCAATTCTGAAGTAGAATCTACATTTTTCCCCATAATTAAATATTGGTGCATGTACATTACGGACCAAAGGAGGGTCCGGCGTGGTTCGGTGACCCCTCCCGGCGCCAGCATGAGTGCTTGTACTTCTCTTTGCAATTTTTTTTTGATGTTGGATGCCTACTAACATCTAGTAAAGGATGAGCTATTAGCTGGAGATGCTATAACAATTTGCGAAATTATTTATTTTGGATACTTTGTTGTTGTTTATACCATTAATTTACCTCAATTACAGTCCGAAAAGCCACCACGACTCGACTGTTCTGGTACCGTTAGCGGTTCAACGTTTAACAAATTTTAGTTGTAGCACTACCAATATGTGTAATGAATTATTTTCTCGTTATGTCTATTAAATTTCAACTTAATATATTTTAAACTTTCTTTAGCATATTTATAAATATATTTGAATTTTAATTATTATATATAAATGGTGACCCCCTTGAATTTTTTTTTTGCGTCTGCAACTGTTACATATATATTTACTTGATGATCTAGAGTTTTTTTTTTATAAGTCTTGGTGATCTATAGTTTAAATGCCTCTTCAACTTATTATAGTTTCATTTGCATGAATCCTTTTTTAAGGAGTAATTAGGTAGAAGCTCCTAAGCCATGCTGTAATGTTCACTCGGCACGTAGTCTATTTTTGGCAACCTTATTTCCTGATTTTACCATATAGCAGTTATATTTAACTATAGAAAATTAACATAAAATTAAATAAAGTGGTTAAAGAAAATAAGGATCAAATGAGGTCATAGGCGGAACCAAGGGAGTGGCGGGGTGCGCTACTGCTCACCCTTGCCGGCAGGTTGCCGCCGGCGAAAAACCTGCCACTCCCATGTGTTGGCATAACAGCTGTCATGAGAGCAACCCTAACTCCACAAAGAAGAAGAAAAAAGAGAAGCAGACTGGACCTTGACTTCTTTAATTAAAAAAAGGGGTCAAATACACCTAAGGCAACATTTATAGTAGTCCCTGAAGTTTGATGTATTTTCCCTTCCGGTCAACATGTTTGGAATTTAGCCACTTTGATACCTTGCTCCTAACTCTATTAGTCAAATATAATGGAACTCTGATGTGCACATAGGTATTTTTGTCTCATTAAATTTCTTAAAATTAGTAGGTTCATGTGCTATATCAGATTTCCGTTATATTTAACTAACAAAATTAGAATCGAGGAATCAAAGCAGCTGTTTCTAAACTTGTGGACTAAAAGAGAGAATACATCAAACCTCAGTGACCGCCATGGATTGTGCCCATACATATACATGTGGTCCATATTTATACATGACAAATTCACGTGGTCCACTTTCAATATTTTAAGTAAAAAATTCAAATTTTTTAGCGCACGGATCTAACTTTATAAATTATAAATTCACGAACCGAACAAGAGATTCAAGCTTGTTTCGAATTTGTTTAGTATATGTTCATTGTATATTTGTATATAACTTATTTAAAATTTGTTTAGGACTTGTTTAGATTATTTGTTCATTGTATATTTCTTTATAACTTTTTTAAATGTTGTTTAGGACTTGTTCAGATTCCATTAATGTTTAAATATATGATTAATATATATCTTCAACATATTTTATAACATATTTAAAACTTGTTTAAAATCTGTTTATATTTCATGAAAACAGACGTCGTAAATTTAAAAATGCAGAATCGTGTATAAGAAAAGTCACACCGTGATATGGTAATTATAGGAAAATGAATCTGTAATAAACATATAATGTCCATATGAAAGAAATATTATAAAACAGTATAAGTGAACCATGTAATTTCCTCTAAAAAAATGAAAAGAGAAGCCTAGTTGGACTTCTCTAACTCACAATTTATTTTTTTGTAAATTTATGTTTATTTTTTTATTTTGAATAGTTGTATTATTTAGTTGAATATATGTGTTTTTGTGAAATGAGGTGTATTTTTAATTGTAAATGAGTACATTAACAATATATATTGAACGATTTAACTATTTAATTTAAATGAATGATTCGGCATTTAGGTATTTATGCATAGTACATAGTTGGGGTTTGTATTTTAATGTTTTAATTATAGAATAATTTGGAAATAATTTATAATTAGTTATGGATGAATTTTTGTTATGGTGAATGAATTAGTACATTAATTTTACATATTTACTCACTTTAAATTATTATTTTTATTACTATAATATTAATATATTTTCCCTAGAAAAATTTATTTAGTTTAGAATTCGCTCACCCTTATCATAAATCCTGGTTCCGTCACTGAATGAGGCATATATTATATTACAATTGAAAAGCATAATATACAAGAGGAAAATAAGAATGAAGTCTATACGGCCTGATGACAGACAAAACTAAAATGACAAACTTGATAGTATATTTTTTTTATAAAATTCTGGAGGTTAAGAAATCAGTGGTACACCGTGGCATTTCAACTAGGTTGGCACCCCATTAGCACCTGCATCACATTCCAGAGCTCCTAATATTATTAATGAGAAAAGAAAGTCAATACAAATATATCAAATAAGAGAACATAGCCTACATAAAACAATAACACTCCTTAAAACAGAATCATCATATACTAGACTATTACAGAAATCTGAAAAGCTAATCCACAAATGAAAACCAACATGCTTGGTTTCATAATTAGAAAGCGCATCAGTAACCCCATTATCCTCTCTGTGACATGAGATACAACCAATGTCATACTAGAAAGTTGTCATAAGCAAGCGACCCACTCTAAATGGGAACATTAAGGCACCTCTGTGAATCGTGTTTTAAGCATATGCACCACGTAAGAGGAATCACTTTCAAGCCATAAATTATTCCATCCACATTCAAAATCTTTTCTAATGGCAAACATAGTAGGTTTTAGCTCAGTAAAAAAGGCGAAAGACTCACCAGTGGTAAATGCAAAAGCTCCCTTAGAAAAACCCTGAATATTTCAAAACAACTGCAAGTCGTCCTGCATACTAGTCATAATGCCATTCGGAACACATCTGCTTCCTTAGTGCACTTCCATAATAGATGCAACAGGTTATAAACAAAAATCGGTTGATTATTGAAAATAACATTATTTCGCGTTGTCCATATGATCCAGACAACGTTGACAACTACAGCATTCCATAAAACCTTTAACTGGGAAATCAACTGAATAGAAATTTCCTCCACAATTAAACACTGAAAATCCCCATTACAGCTCACCCGAACCCCAAACATAGAAGAAATAGCCAGTCAGAGCTGCCTACTAACCTGACAACTGACCAACAAATGCGAAAGAGTTTCACAGCTCTCCTTCCAAAAACAACATCTAGATGGAAAACAAAACCTTTTTCGAGACAGATTGTCATCCGTCAGGAGATAGCTGAGAAAATCCCACCATACAATAGTGGATCACGAACGAGGAATAAATTTCCTCCACATGAATCTGTTAGGTGAGGACAAGTTCTTGGAGCCATTAAGCCAAAAGTAGAAGCTTTTAATCGTGAATTTACCACTAGTTGAATACTGCTAGATTCAGACATTAGTTGGTTCCTTTAAAAGCTGAACCTCTTCCATAGCTTGCTTTACATCTGCCCTCAAAAAAGAGGGAAGAGACCAGCGACCTTGCAGAAATTCAGTGGTGAAGTCTTTGTAATTAACCAACATAAATGCTTCATTAACACCCATACACCTGTCTCAAAGACAACCAAATAAAGTATGTCGTCGAGGGATGCCTGAAAGTAGCAAAACCTAGCCTCCATCACACTTAAAGCATTATTAGCCCGAGTAAAAAACTGGCAACCAATCCCTCCTAACATAGCTTTATTAAGCAAATCAACGTCCTTTAGGCCAATACCCCCTCCAAAATCGAAGTACATCAAACTAACAGTGGGACCCTTATAAGTTTTTGTTTTGTGGTGGAACCCGTCTAGACAAAATTTTTGATCTGTCTGTTAAGCCAACTGAGAAGCTGTTTAGGCCATCTGTAAACTGCAAAAGAGTATAATAACGAAATTTGGATGAACGAAATAACCAAAGCAATCCATCTAGCCATATAAAGAGAGGGTCCTTTTCAAGCACTGAACTTACTAACAATGCGGTCTGCTAATGGCTATAAATATTTCTTTCGATGGGTGTCGAAAAAAAAGGAACTCCCAAATAAGTGAAAGGCATCACTCCCCTCTTGAGACTAGTCCTAACAATCATGCTTTTCACCCTACGTGCAGTAACATTTTTCCCAAAGAAAATGTGAGATTTAGCCCAGTTAACCACTTGTCTAGATATCGCTCCATAAAGATCAAACATATCAAAATAGCTCACATGTTTTTCATAGTGGCCTTAGCAAAGAGAAGAACATCGTCTGCATAAAGAAGGTGAGTGGCAAACCTGGATCCTTTAGCATAATCCATGGGAAGCAGAGTACCATTCTCAACAAGACCCGATATGTACCTATTTAAAAAGTCATATGCAAGGTAGAACAGAAGTGGAAAAAGAGGGTAACCCTATCGGACTCCATGTGAGTAACCAAAATAGCATCGGTTTTACCCATTGACAGAAATAGACGGATGAGCAGTGGGGAACAATTCAAGGATGAGATCCCAAAAATGCAGAGAGAACTCGAAAGCATCCAAAACTTCAAATAAAAAGGTATGATTCATAGTGTCAAACGCCTTTCTAATATCAATTTTTAACGCCACATTACCTCTAAAGCATTTTTTATCAACCAAATTAACCTTTCTGAAGCCAATGCAATGCAATTAGCAATTCACCAGCCCTTGATGAAGCCAAACAACAGGGTAAGATGATTCGAGCAGCCACAGTAGAAAGCCAGTCTATGAGGATTTTAGTGATAATCCTGTAGAAAAAATTACTCAGCACAATTGGACGGTGTTGGTAGACTGTTATGGCCTCCTTAACCTTAGGAAGACGAATCATGATACTGGAATTCCAACATGGTGTTATCTGCCCACTAGAAAAGAACAATTTAACAGTAGAACATAAGTTTGCCTAAACAATATCCCAATACTCCCGATAGAAAGCCCTAGTGAAACCATCTGGACTCGGTGCACTAGATATTCATGTTGAATATAGCAAGTGTAATCTCCTCACTAGTTGGATCTAAGAAATAATTATTTACTAATATTTAATATAATACTATATATATACACTCACAACTCATGACAGATAATCTAATTGGTAAGCAAAATAAAGACTTATAAGCTATATTTTTGGGTTTAAATCTCATAAAGGGTATTTGTTTCATATAGATTAGGTAAATTGAATCATTTAGTAGAATGAAACATCTAAAAAATGATGTTTATTTGCAAAGTAGATTGATGACATAACAACAATATATATGTTGCACTTTTTGTAAACTACCTTGCAATCATTTTCTATCAAATTTATCACCATAAAATATATTTTCACAATTTACCAACTCAATCTACGTAAACTCACAATTTCGGTCACATTCTTCGACCTCTTATGAATATTTTGTATTTTGAGAAGATCCTCAATTGTAACCACGGTATTTCTCCGCCACAAGTAAGGGGTATTAATAATACTTAGAGATGTGTCGTCCTCTTTTATTAAAAAAATTAATGAATTAACAAAAAACAAAGGTATCCCGAAATCTAAGGGCGGAAATACCAGCTTTAGCAGATTGTTTAACCATGAAAACAACTAATCCACGGTTTTGTCAAATGCCCTATATATGTATATATTCTCTCTCTCTCTCTCTCAAGCAACTATTTGTAGACACTTAAATATATATAGTTTTCGTCTTGCCATAGAAAGTAGCCATACTCGCAATTCGAAATGACATCACAATTCACAATTACTTGCATGTTCAAAACAATCTGCCTGAGCCGATCAGTGACATGCAAAGAAACCGGAGTGAGTTCTAAGCAAATTATTTGGACAATACATTTTTTAATGGTTCGATTAATTATTTTGTCAAAACGTCAAAATATATATGTTAATTTTTTAAATGACAACATTTTAATAATAAGAGTAAAAATATATTGAGGGTTTTTTAAACAAACAACATTATTATTTTTCTTAGAAAATTTTGCAATGTTTTTTTTCATGCCAAACCATTCGTGTTCTCGCTTAAAAATTGTCAATTCTTTTTGTGGTGTTGCGCTTGCTTGGGCGTTCAATCATCCACTTAAGCATAATAAGTAATAAAAAGTAGTTTTATTATTCTAGCTGAATCTAAAAATATTTAAATTCAAAGGTTAAATTGCAAGTCTTAAAAAAATCCAAATATAAATAGTTTGATACATTAACGTGTGACTTAGCTGTGGAAACCCTTGACATGAAAATCAATGGAACGATAGACAACAGGAAATCTAAATGAAACAAGTGATCTACTTCTAACTAGCTATGAACTTATTCAAATATTTTGTTCCCCAACAAATAAAATAAATTAACATATAATAATGCATATTTAAGCGGATTATGAGTAATTTTAGTTTATCTTTTCCTCCTCTTTCATCCCTTCAAAAACAAAAGAAAAAAAGATTCAATAAATGTGAAAAATAGTCATTGTTGATGTCTTAGACCTTCTCCAATGGCATTTTTTTTTTATCTTAAACGGTAATTTTTGTATAAACAAAGAGTAAAATTATTATTAAAGAGCAAAAAAATTATTCAACTACAATGGACTATTTAAATTGAACTCTTTATTTTATTGGAACTAGTAATATATTTAAATATAATAAATAAATATAGTGTAGAAATGTATAATTAATGGAGAGAAATAGATTAAAATATAGAAAGAAATGTATAGTTAATAAAGAGAGATAAAAATAAAGAGTGAAATAGACTAGCCACTGAATTTTTAGAGTGAAATAGAATAGCTAGTCAAACTCACTCTTTATCTTATTTTTAGAGATAAATAGTGGAATAAAGAGAGGGTTGTAGAGAAAAAATTCAAACAAATCATCTTTATTATAAAGAGAAAAGTTTATATAAAGAGAGCATATGAGATGCTCTTACTTCAGCGATGATCTTAAAAATCTCAAAATTGAGTGCATCTATTTGAATTCTACAAAACAATAAAAGAGAGACACTCTTTGAGAGTTAGTAATTGTTGAAAAAAGCGGTCTGCTCATGACGGATGAATCGAACTTGGTCGGTCAAGGTGTGAACAGGGATAATGGACCTACACCAATTGGCAAGCCTAATTGAGATGGGCCCGTAAGACCCGTGTGCTAGGCCCAATGGGCTCATAAGCCCCATTAGGCCTAAAAACCCAATTAAGGGCTTATAAATATAAGTGAGCAGAGAAAGGAAAAAAAAAAGAAAATAAAGAAGAGAAAAAAAAAA
>CAODLS010978425.1:0-21783 GCA_948243855.1 Flueggea neowawraea | reverse complement strand
GTTTTTGGTTACTTAATATTTGATGTTGTTACTTAAATGTATCTTCTAGCTGGTTATTTAATTTTGCGTATGATTACTTAATTTCACTTTTAGTGACTTAATATAAGTCTAGGTTACTTAATCTTGGATATGGTTACTTAATTTTACCATTAAGCATGTTACTTAGTTTTGTACACGCGATTACTTAATGTCAAGTATGATTACTTAATTTTCAGAGAGGTTACTTAATTACAACTTCAAATTGAGTACTTAATTTTTTATGCTCGCTTACTTAATTTGTTGGGCGCGTTACTTAATTTTGGGCATGTTATCTGCCTCATTTAATTTTGTGGTTTGCTCATTAATTTGATTTGGTAAATCAAATGAATGGTAATAAATTTTAACAACCAATATTCCAATATTTATGCATTAAGTGTGGACGTCCCTTGAAGCAAATCCAACCATTTTCTTTTGTCTTTTCTAGTATTCTCCTTTGTAGAAGAAGGCCAAATAATTTGGTTTCTTAACGAATAAATGAAGAGAGATCATTGATCTTGATATGAGGAAGCATCAAGTTTCAAGTTTATGACAAAGAAGATTGTGATAAAGGTATGTGTTTAAGTAACCTTTGTTGAAAAGTTTTTTCCATATTTTGTTTTTTGGAGTTAATACATTGAAAAAAAAACACATTTGTAGTGAATAAAATTTAAGAAATATTTTTAGAATATATGAGTTTATTTTAATAATGTTCGTAACTGACAAAAATAAAAAGATGTGTTCATTGATGTCGTTACTTAACTTTACCTTCTAGCATGTTGCTTTATTTTTTACTTCTGGTTACTTAATTTCATGCACGATTACTTAATTTTAATTTTAGTTACTTAATATAAGTCTTGGTTACTTAATGTTGGATGTCGTTGCTTACATTGTATCTTCTAGCTGGTTACTTAATTGTTTACACCCGGGTACTTAAGTTTGCACAAGATTACTTAATTTCAAATTTAGTTACTTAATGTAACTCTTGGTTACTTAATATTATATGTTGTTACTTAATTGTATCTTCTAGCTAGTTACTTAATTTTTTAGACCATGTTACTTAATTTTGCGCACGATTACTTAATTTGATATTTAGTTACTTAATGTAAGTATTAATTACTTAATATTGGATGTCGTTACTTAATTGTATCTTCTAGGTGGTAATTTTATTTTGTACTCTCGGTTACTTAATTTTGCACGTGATTACTTAATTTCAATTTTAGTTACTTAATATAAGTCTTGGTTACTTAATGTTGGATGTCGTTACTTAAAGTGTATCTTCTAGCTGTTTACTTAATTTTTTACACCCACGGAGTAATCATGAATTTGCATTTAATATGCTCCAAATATAATATCTACCAAAAAATAAGAACAAATACACATCAGTTATTTTGGGAGAAATAAGTATTAATAAATAATTCATAAATGGCAACATACTTAAAAGATTGCATTACTACCTCAAGCAGAAGGGTGCACCCATTTAGTTGAAGAGATAAAATCTTACCGCCCTCAAAATTTTTTAATTGATTGTGGAAGTCCAATGCACCCAACACAAGTCCATCTAGTACATATCTACACCAATTCATGTTTTGCAGTCCATTACCATCATCGATGAAGTCTAAACTAGTCGGACCACAATATAAGGCTGAGGTGGGCCGGAGGACACAATGAATGGCAAGCAATATGAAATTGGCTCATCACTCCTCATTGTTCTCTATACCTTGCATGTTGACAATCAACTCTTTTCGGTTATCCTTCCTCAGCTTACACTTTTACCTCAACTCCTGCAAATTACTGTTCAACCTACTGATGTCCTTTCTACCCTCGGCCAAACCTAAAATTCTTTCCATATCATCTTCGGTAATAACTAACTCTAGTACATGGACTTCTAATTTTCTTGTTACTGGATCAAAACGCTTCATTAATTGTTCAATCTTCTGGTTACGATGTTGTTGAATCTTAAGTTGTAAAAGGCCACCCAAACCTAAGTCTTTCACTAAATTACAATTTTTTCTGTGAAACTCTCAATAAATCTCTTCAATCGGAGCAAGCCGCATCTTGAATTTGTATATATCTACAGAAAACATATCAATAAAAAACAAAATCATAATGCGACGTAAAATGGTTATTTCTTGAAAAGTTCATAAAAAAAGACCAACTGTTTCAGACATTCCATTAACTTTACCTTGCCCTCCGACTTTGTAGATTCCATTTTTCTCTTTTCCTAAAAAACTACCTGTGAAATATCATTGCAAAATAAATTACTTCAATTCATCATTCTCTCTTCAAGGCAACCTAATATATCATTTGTAATGCTATTATTTCACAGCCGTTCTTGCAATTTTTTTCCAATTCATCAAATTTTACCAATTCAAACAAAAAAAAACAAGTAACAGGTTCATCATGAGCATGAAAGGGTGTTTTCCGCTTCATCAAATATTTATGGTAATCAAATATGACAAATGCAATTTAAAATACAACATAATAGAGCAATCAATTTTGTTTCTAATTTTCAGAAACTTATTGCAAAACTTCTAGGGTACATACGTTCTTTCGACAACGTTCAACAACATTGATCAAGAGAAATGTAAGATTGTAACACAATTGCAAGCTTATACATCAATAACACTCATTTGGTGTTGTGAATCATCTGCTATAAATCACTTGTGGTTTGAAAATAAAAAAACCTACACTCGCCAGAGACCAAGAACAGAGCTACAAATGACAAAGAGCTGAAATTTTCGGAATCCAAACAAGACATTAACAACATCTATGGCCGAGAGAGACCCATAAGCATACAAACGAGACATCAGCTAGGGCACACAAATCACGCAACAAATGTAAATGTAAAATATTACCTCCTCTCAAAACGACGACAAAGAGCAGGCAGAGAGAGACCCAGAACAGAGCGGCCACTAGACTAAGATAGAGTAATGAGGTGGTGGATAGAGAGCCTTGACGAGACGGAGATAGAGTCCGTAGAGAGGAGATTGTCAACAACAAAGAGTGACGCGAGGGAGAAACACACCGAAGGAAGAAGATTAGGCCATCGAGAGAGAACACTTCTTCTATTCCACTTGTATTCAGATTATTATTATATTGAATGGTTCAGATCATTTTTTTTCTATCTAATGGCCACAATAAAGTGTCCTAAATGAGGATATCATTTTGCCGTCCTCATTGGTGTAAAGGAAATGTGTCCATTTGAATGTTTGTAAAGGTGGTCTAGTAGATTTTGGTTTTTTTGACTTATTCTTTTAGAAATACTTGTGGTACTGACATAAGGTGTAATAGTTAATTAATTGACTTTTAAATGATAATTTTTTTTAAAAGAACTTTTTTGGTTTATGATATATTTTTTTTATATTTGGTTATACCATATTTTTGCATAACTTAAGATCTCAGTCTTATAATTATTTTCATTTATTAAAAAAATTGCAAAGATTTTTTTTGGAAAAAATAGTAAAAAAAAGATAATGTAACGAAAATTGCCATACTTAATTCTTTTTTAAAAAAAAGCAAGGATAAAATGGTCTTTATGACAATATATAATCTATCATATTATGTATTCCATTCAACCAAACATAGGAATGGAAATAGAATTCATATTCTACTCCACCAACCAAATAATGGAATAGAATTACTATTTTATAAAATAGCATAATTAAATAGAATTACTACTGATATTTATCCCCATAATTGGAAAAGAAAAATCCGAGAGAGACTTCAATGTTTTAAAATAATCATCATAACTTATTAATTAATTTAGAACATGAGTGATAATTAAATGAACATGAGTAGTAATTGAATATTTTTGGTGCACATTAGTAGAAAGTTAATCGTATGCGTAAGCGGATATTTATCTCTATGATGAAAAAGAAAAAACCACCAGTAAACCACTAACCAAGGACTTGTTTGATTGATTTTAATAAATACTTATCACAAAGTAACTTTTTGAAAAGTGTAGACTATGTAGTTCAAGTTTTACTTAATTCGAGTTAAATTTTATGAAAAAATATTTATTTATTTAAATAAATGTACAAAATGACAAATAAGCCTATGTTTGCGTGAACAATTACTTTAAATAAGACAACATTTA
Source organism: Flueggea neowawraea (assembly GCA_948243855.1). NCBI lineage: Eukaryota > Viridiplantae > Streptophyta > Magnoliopsida > Malpighiales > Phyllanthaceae > Flueggea > Flueggea neowawraea. The sequence continues at coordinate 17,669 of CAODLS010978425.1, read as the reverse complement.
CTGATAAAATATTGGAAAAGAGATCAATTTTCCTAAGAAATTGCAACTTATCTTAGGGCGAGGTGTGAAAGTGAAGTGATACTACAATGTGAACTTTTAAAAGAAGTTCTCACTCAAAATATCTTTAATAAATTAAGTAACTGTGACTCAAATTAAGTAATTTTAGAAACAATTAAGTAACAGTCATAGTTATTTAATTTATCACAAAATTAAGTAACCGATCGAAATTAAGTAACAGGTGGTCAAATTAAGTAACGACATCCAAAATTAAGTAACTTTTGGAGTTACAATTAAGTAATCACCTCCTCAAATTAAGTAATAGAACCTGAAATTAAATAATTCGAGTTCTCATTAATGACTCTTTTTAAAAGTTCTCATTGTAGTATCACCTTCGAAAGTGACTTCCCTAATATTCATGAAGTTAGCCTTCCAACATCTCAGTTCGCGAGAAATAATACTATATAACTCAACTAAACAAACCTACTTTTTGAAGAAATTACTATTTTATTTTTGTGTTATAGTCGAATTCGTGATTACGCCACTGTTTTTTGAAAAGACTCATATTGCATCTCTACTCTTAAATTTTGTCAGTTAAAACTAATAAGACAAAAGAGAGTGGCTTAATAAACGTTGTCATGTTAGTTCTGGCTGAGTTTTGATTGAATTCTTACTGACGAAATTTAAGATGCAATAAGAACCTTTTCAAAATACAGTGACATAATCACGAATTTAACTATAACACAAGGATAAATAGTGATTTCCCCTACTTTTTTTTTTCCCAAAATTTGTACTTCCTTGTCTTTTTTACTCCTAACCAAGCATGGCTTAACTTCCGGGCCGTTACTACTACTTCATTCATCAAGGAAACACGGATACAACATATGATTGGCAGAATACATATGCAATACAATAATATAAATTTTATGTGAAATTTGTATTGCATAAAATGCTAATTCCACAAATTCATAAAATTGCAAATCCTAAGTTAAGAATTGCAATTCCATAAGTCCATGGAATATGATCGTATGGAGACCAAAATTAAATTTATTGAAACAATTTTTAATTTGTTGAAAAGTGAAGGATAAGATAATTTTTTAAACTATTTGTAGTTTATTATTTTCAATTTAACTTAACGATTAAATAAAATTTCTATTCTTTGAATAGGATAACTATTCCATGAAATAGCAAATTGACTCCACACAAAGTAAATATTTTATTCGACGTTCTCCCATTCCATGAACCAAACATCACCTTGTATTGCCATACCAATAATTATGAGCTGCTATTCAGTAGAGTAGTGCTGGGCATGGCCGGACTGGACCAGGTTAGGGTTGATTTTTCAGCTCACTCGGCCGGACTCAGTCAAGTGGGCTAGTATTTGGCCCAGTCTGCTCATTCCAAAAGAGCGAGCTAGGCTAAGCTTTTTTCAAAAAATCATATTCTATATTTTTTTATTAAAATATAATTTAATATATATTTTATTATATAAATTATATTTTAATAAATATAAAATAATTCTTAAATTTATAATTAATATCATTTTTACTAATTTATAACACATAATACATTAAATTAATATTAATATAGTATATATATACATATATATAATATAAATATTTGGGCCAGGTTGGGCCGGACTGTAGGAACAAACCATTAGTCCAAGTCCAATTTTTCTTTTTTTTAAAAAAAATGGCGGACCAAGTCGCAGACCAAAAATTATTGGCTTAGTCCAATCCTTTTTCGGGGCCACCCCACCGGGCTGGACTAATATGCCCAACACTACTACTCAGAGAGCAAACAAGTGTTGAGACTGAGATTTTGTGAAAAAAAGGGAAAATAACTCTACCTTAAAAGGAAAAAAAAAGACTGCGATTTTCTAATGTCACAGGAAAATAACTCAAAAAAAAAAGAGACCTAATCAAGGTCGTTACTGCATTTGGCTAAAGTGGAATTGTTGAAAATTTAAAATGGAAAAATAAAATATGATCAAAATTAAAAACTCTGATATACTAGCTTAAGGGTTCGTGCATGGCGCAAACACAATATTTTTATTTTTTTTATTTATTTATTGATTGAGAAAAATAATTTAAAATTTAAAATTAATTTTATATTATATGATAAATATTATAGATATTTATAAAGTTTAGCTATTAAGACAAAAGAAGTAGAAAATAATTATAATTAATAGTGTTCACGTGCCACTTTTCTTTGACATACATATTAATTATACTATGATGTTTTTTTTAAATAATTTATCCATTATATCAGTTAAATCAATTGATTTTGTATTAGAGAGAATAATTTTTTGTATTTGTGCCTTTAAGTTTCTACTTTGTACAATCTGTCAAAAAAAAAGAAAAAGATATTGAAGAGTTTATTTTTTTTTCTATTCAGCAAATTAATTTAAATGGAAAATAAAATAAGTTTTTATGTTTTTTATTGCATAATGCTTCCATAAAAATTAATTTAAACGAACTAAAATTTATCTCGTGATCGTAGTAGCTATTGATAATAGCATCCACTAACCATAATATTGTAGTATTTTTTTCGTTTAGCTAAATTGTTTCTTTTAATGACTTAAAATACATTATTTATATTATTTAAAAATAATCATTTAAAACTAATTGAAAATTTTGAAATTAAAAATATTATAAATTACTACAAAATTTAAAAAATAAAAAAAAAATATTAGAGAATGTCTTTTCTTTTTGTTCGGATTCATATATTGTACCAGTGTATGCACTCGCACAGTGGCAGAATATTCATTATAAATGAATGGTGAATTAAAAAAATTAGAAATTTAGTTTAATAAAAAATTATATTTATTTTTGTTTTAATTCAGTAAAAAATTTATTTTGTGTCAGCTTTGATTAATTGTTGAATAAATTAAATTTTTTGGAATTGACTACAAATTTTTTTAATATGATCCTCATAAGATCTTTAATCCTAATTCTCTCATATTCTCACTTTAAAAAGAGAAAAACATCACAAAATTCAAAAAGTGAGCAAATTAAATCTAAGACAGAAAAAAAAAAACCTTTTCCAATGACATTTTGCCTGTTACATAAAATACAAATGCAGCACAATAATTAGTAAGTTAATTTACTCATAATAAACCAAGATTTAACCAAAAAAAATCGAAAAAAATTTATCTCAAAATATATAAAATAATGACTCCTGACATTATGAAAGAATAGCTCATAATAAACTTTAATTCATATTGAATTTAATTGAATTGAATAGACATATATTAATTAGGTTTAGTAAGACTTAACATGATACTTATATTTTAATTATCTTGAAATCTAGTGCAAGATGTGCCTTTACATTCCAAAAAATAGCTCAGCTTTCATTATTTATATAGATAGATAGATATAGATATGATGAGTTGCGAAAATACGGTAGGCTTTCATCAATTAGTAGGCATTAATCACAGATTCGAACTCTTGTAATGTAAGTTAACCAAATGAACCAGAAGTCTCTGTTCTCCGCAATGGTATTCTTCATACAATACTTTTTAAACTAATGTAAGAATCACTTACGTATCAGACATCACAAAATCATCCGATTAGAGAAACGTATGAATAAATAATCACCGGACAAAGAATGTTAATATGGTTAAATATGATCTGCAAAAAACAAGTATTAGTAACATAAAATATCGCTGTGCAGTAACTCAACCACAGCAGAAACAACTCCTTTTCCTTCTACAGATATGTCCAAGCTTGGATCTTCAATCTTCCTGCTAAGTATCTTTTCGAGTTCTGCCCGCAATTTCTGCCAAACACCATCAACATGATGAAATGTCATCCTTTAGCATGAGTAGCTGGTATATGAATATCGACAGAAAAAAAATGAGAAGATAAAAGAAACGAATGTTGGTCATCACCCGTATCAATTCTAGGACGCTCTTCGATGCAGAGAAATGAAGGTAGCCTCCAAGCATCTCAATGCCCTCCCCATTCTTGCTGGGGATGAGGTTGCCACCAAAGAGAAGTAGCGCGTAGTCTGATATATTTGTGGAGTCTCGGACATAAATACCAGTTGTTTTCACCTTTTCACTGTAAACCAAGTATGGGAGAGGGAAAAGTTGAACCCCTGCGTTGACAGATGCTGGATGGATGTCAACCTTCCCTACTTCTTTAGTGTACAATGCCGTACGCTTTCCTCTTCTTTTGCATTGCACAACGTTTGGGTAAAGACCAGCGCAGAGGACTGCTGATACCATCTCCAAGTCATGGCTGTATTGGTTGTAAGCCTGAATGACGGAATACATACGTAGATGTTAAAAGACAAAGAGAAACAAAGGAGCAAACGCAGTACAAGCAATGTGTCTACACATAAAGTTGAATAAAGCCAGCAGAAATGGTGTATGAATGCAATCAACAAACATTCTATCTCGATATGGCAACAGAAAATGGACTGGGGAAAAAGAAAAAAAAAACTTAGTAGCTCACACTGGCGCCCTTGAATTTGTCCACTAATCCAATATCTGACAGCAGGTTGAGAAACTGATCCCTCATATCCTCCATCATCTGCAAAGTTATAGGCGATAAAAAATTCTCCCAACAAAATCTTTCATTTCGATTACGTTTTGCTTCTTTATATCCTTCAAAAGCTTTAACAAGTGCTATGTGGTCACTGCATTGAAAAACATTCATATATACATTTTAGAAACTGATTACAAGTCCATGATAAGAACTTGTGACGGTATTAACACATTGCACAGAATTCTAACAACTTAACCTGCACGAACGATCTTTTTGCTTCATCTGCTTCCTGTTTCCTATCAATTGGAAGAACAAATGGATCGCGATGTGCAAGAGCAGCTGCAATTGTTAAAGAAGGGTTGAGGAATTGGAAAACACACCCCATCAGAAGCATTTTTCCAATATTTGGATCCAATGGAAGAGAACAAAGGTGGCGACCTGTTGGCACACCAATTCAATCTGTGTTAGGTATCTCACTTCAAATTCTTGATAAAGAAAAAATAGAATTAAAAAAAATCCATACCAAGTGGAGTAAGTTCCTCCTTTTCATCTAAAGCTCCTATGGTTTTAAGAAGTTCGATTGCATTTTGAACAGCAAGAGGATCTGGTGGCTGCAGTGCCTTTGCCAAGAATGATCCAACTGCTCCAAGCTGCAAGCTTTTTATATGAAGGCATAGCTCTTGCAAGGGTGTTCACAGAATTTCAGGTAACTGATACTCTAGCATTGCATCATGAATGATTTTTGGATACAACCTATAGCAAACTCCAGGTCGCACACGGCCAGCACGACCTCGCCTCTGTAATTGTTTAACATAACAAAAAAACGCTTAAATCCCAAATGTCCCGCATAAGTGTTTATTAAAATTTTGAAAGAAGAACAAAGTCCCCAGTTCCTTATCAGGCTTTAATTATTAGATGAATACCTGATGTGCTGAAGCCTTAGAAATCCATGATGGTAAAAGACAAGCCAGCTTGTTTAAAGCATCGTAACTTGTCTCCTTGGCCTTTCCACAGTCTATAACATATACAATATCATCTATGGTAATACTACTCTCTGCAATATTTGTTGCAAGAACAATTTTTCTGCAAGTGAAACAGATTCAGCAATCAGAGGGATAAAATCTAGCAAAAAGATGCAAAGCAACATATTAGCTCACATATATCAGACAAGGTATCAAGAACCATGAGATCATCCATAAAATTTGTTGTGTTAAAATTCAATAGATATGCTGCTAAGCAATTGTCAATGTTCAACAGCACACTCAATTGATAAGGAAACTGTGCAAACAAAATTGTTATGACATCCATCCAGTCCCAAAAATGGATAATTAACTATAAACATGCGGTTAAAAAGCGTATGTACACAAAAAATTTACGAATTACAGTTGCCCAGAAGTAGGTGCTCAAACTTTCCCATCCAACAACTAGTTGCCCTGTCTGAACTTAGAAAAGGTCAAGAAGCTACTAATCACACCCACAACTGGAAACCACCGGTAGTCAGACTCCCCAACAACAATGCAAATAATTAACTAAGATGAAAGTAATTACATGAAATTATAATTTGTAGAACAATTATATCTAACCGAAAAAAATCTTAGGATCAATAATTTTTTGGCTCGATATTAATTTGATTGATCCAGCTGTAAGGTGACCTGATTAACAATGTGCTGTGCACAAATGGATAAAATTTCAGAAAATAACTGACAGCCATCATTGCCCCTGATTGAAATAAAAATTATTCACTACTAAAGAGAAAAAATTGGTAATGTAAAGATGCTTACCGTTTGCCGGGAGGAGGACGGTCAAATATTTCACGTTGATTGACAGTAGGCATTGAACCATGTAGAGGAAGGACTAGAAACTTGCTTTGATCTCCTTTAAGTATGTTTCCTTTAATTTTGTCAAGTAGCTTTGAGATCTCATCCCAACCTGTAATAAATAAAAGAATTGCCCCATCACCTTCATGGCGACAAATATGTTCAATTGTTGCCTCCACCTAAAAGATAAATCACATGACAATTATCGCATTGTAGAAAAAAGTGAAAAGAAGAGTGCAATTTCATTCTTATAAAGCCAAATAAAAAAATATTAAAATATTGCAAGTGTTACTACAGCAGTTACAGAAAACAAACCTCTCCTGATGAATACTTAAAATTCTGTAAAAGATTTATAATGTACATACCAGACCCAAGTCAAGTTGTGATGCATTCCAAGCGTCAAGAGATTGACGTGTATATGCACTGTAATTCTTGTACTGGACATCAATATCAACATCCTACACGGAAAAAGCACAACCCTGTGAATTTTGTTTTTCCAGCTAAGGATGAAAAAGAACATTATCATGCATATTAACAAAACTGCATGGGAAAAAAAATCAAATTCTGAAGATGGATATCCAAATTCATTGCTTCTCACCTGTACCTTCAATGTTTTTATTTGCCAGATGCTGTTAGATGGCTATTGTGGTGACTAGTGCTAGCTACAGAAATATAACTAATTTATCCAGCAGCTTTTCATATCTTAATCAATTATGCTATTAATGAATTAAAGAATGTCAAAATTCCAATGATGTGATTGTCTCCTTGTTACTAGGTGCACGGTGTGTTTACCCCTACGTACCAGTTGATAATTGAAAAAGTAAATAAACTTTAGCGTAAACCTATTCTTGATCTTGTAACTTTTCAAAGATTCCCTTAAGAAAAAAATGAAAAACAGAAGTAAGGAAGCTTCATATGAGTTAGAGTAATTGAACATGCCTCAAATAACTCAGCTAGAGGATCTTTTTTGGAATCTTGCTCTCTTCTTTTCATTCTTCTTCTCGACTTCCCCTGAAAACTGTCGGACTCGGATTTAATACTATAACGGGTTTTCTCCAAAACATCTTCTAGATAGAACTCCTTGACAGGGAAGGTCAATCCCTGTTAAAATATCAAACGGATAAGTAAAAACAATAATTCTTGAACATGATCAATGCTTAAATTCGAAAGCATGACAGTACCGGTATATGAATGATTGGAGCATTTCCAAAATATTTTGAGAACAAGTCAGCATTTATTGTGGCACTCATTAGGATAAGACGTAAATCTGGATGCCTTGGAAGAAGATCACGAACAATAATTAACAGAAAGTCTTCATTCATGCCTCTTTCATGTATTTCATCCACTAGCAAATGGCTAACACCAGTCAGATTTGGATCTTGAACCTGTAATTCAAGTTTTTATCACCAAATGTCGAACCAAAAAAAAAATATATAAAAGCTCTGAAGAATAAAAAGAGATTTTAAGCGCTTCTTAAGCACAGGTCAAAGGAATTATAAAGCACACATAAATCCACAAGATTTGAGGCCTTCATTAAAAATTAGTGAATCGTGTGGCAAGTCACAACTAGGTAAGATACATTTTCTGATGTGAATTACCAACTGCCTAAGTAAGACACCAGTAGTGCAAAAGAGCAGTTGTGTTTGAGCTGAACGTTTTGCTTCCAGCCGAATTTGATAGCCAACCGTTTCACCAAGAGACTCTCCCCTCTCAGATGATACTTGTGCCGCAACAGATATGGCCGATATTCGGCGAGGTTGTGTGCATATTATGTTGCAATTCCCACCATTTAGACCTGCTATCTCCTCCTCTAGTATACACTGAGGAAGCTGCATTGTTTTACCACAGCCTGTTTCACCTGAAATCACTAATACCTGCACAAGCAAACCAGAATTAATCAGATTAGATATAAAAGGGAAAGAAAGTAAGCATAAATATCAGTGTTTAAATGATTCGTGATATAAGATGTCAAAAAGACAAGAATCATCAATCCTAGACATGATAAGCCAATCCAGAGAAATGCTGCCATCCAGCTATCTAGCATTTTACTGCCAGACATCTGTCCAATTTATCAATGCATCAGTTCCAGTAACATCCCATCTCTTCTCCAAAATGAAATAAATATACTAAATATAGATTATATGAATTGGCACTGGATTCCATACCCAGAACATGACTTTGTTAAATGGGAAATGTCCATATTCATAAAAATAATAAAAAGGATTATCCTTTTCCCTATTGATTCTTTAAATTTGTTCATGTAATTGTTTTCATTTTTCTATTTTCGTGTTAATTGTTATTATTAATGGCTCGATTATTGGAGTGTTTAATTTCTTTGATTATTGTGTTTGGTACCAAATATATCTATACATTGTTTGTTGTCATCCTTTGTATAACATAATGGGTGCAGAAAATAAACTGCTTTTTTATCTACCTTTTGCTTTAATGTGGTTAATTTTTTTAATAAAGTCTTGAGTCTCAGAGGTTGACACATACCATGTCATCTCTTCATGCTTTTAAGCTAAAATTTATTAAAGAAAAGAAAAATTGTGGTTAATTGATTATTGGGCATTTTAAAACAATTCTTTTTTTTTTCTCTACATAAGACAAGTCTCTTATCTTTTTATTTCTGAATTAATGTTTTTTTATTTCCTAATAATTGTGGAAATAATTCAGACCAATTATTGTTGTTTGAGAGTTCGAGGGGTGATGGAAGATTGTAGACAAGTTTTAAGCAAATTCAAGGTATTTCTTTACCTCATGTATTGAGTTCAGTGAGTCATGATGCTCATTTCTATTACACGGGTATCTAGTTTTATATCTGACTATGCTAGATGAGATACAATCTTTCATATTTCATTATTTTATAGTTGAAGAAAGACATAAATGTTACCGTAAAGAAATAAATAAAAATGCATGAGGCATAAGTCGTCGAGCTATGCGCCAATCAATGTCGTCGAGGGGTGAATCTTGCTACGCGTCGAGAAGTGTTGCTGAGTGGTGAAACATTTTTTGGATGGAGTGGTCAAACCCCAAGTAGGTATTGCTACCAAGAAAATGGGATAATGGTTCCAATACGTGGAGAATATGGGACAAGCAGTTCCAAGACGTGGAGTACATGAGACAGACATTTATAAGACATGGAGTGATGCTTGCATAAAAAATGGAGGCAAATGTTGTAAGCCAAGGTCTATAAAAGAGGAATATGGACTTCAGGGAAGGGATCGACACATCAACACACATTTTTGTTGTCTTGTATCTTTACCTTCTTAGGCTACCCTTTAGTGTAGTTTGTAATGTAGCAACAATAACTTAGTGCTCAAACCCACAAGCTTAAAAGGGTTTTTTGACTTGAGCCATGCTCAACCATTCGCATGCTTTCTCACCGGAGTCATGCTCCGCTCCTATGCCCTCATGCTTATCTGAGAAGCACTTTTTGATTTGAGTAATGGTTGGTTTCCATACTCTCTCAAAAACTTTAAATTTTTCATTGTATTTTTATGTGCCTACAAACCTTTTGATACGTAGGTTTGCTCTCGAGCGCGACTTAAACAGGTTGGTAAGCCTCGCGGTGGAAAAAGCTTGTAACAATAACCGAACAAAAATTTATGTAATTGTTCATTTTTAAAAAAATATTATACCTAGCTAATAATTTAGTGACTTCTTGTAAAAAGTAAACTACTACTAATATACGAGTTCTAACGACTGATCGTTTGCGTTAGCCCTGCCCAGCTGCGCAAGGCAGCCAGCTTTCCAGCCATACAACGAGTCCCTCCGCACGACACGTCGTCTATTATCGTATTGAAAAGAAAAAAATATGGGTCAAACTATAAATACATAAACATCGACACCCTGTTCGCAAAATTTAGCTCTTAAACTCCCCAAGTCCAATTCCTTTATTCCCTCTCTGAATCAAAAACCTTCTTCCTCTCTTCCGCCTAGAGGCTGTGACCTGAAACGAGAAACCCTCGAGCTAGTATTACGTTCCATGCCACCGAGCTTCAATGCTAAATACTTCTCTTAACCTAAACACCTAGAGAACTCGAATCGAATCTCCGGTTCCACCAAATATGGGTCGACCCGAGCCCTGCGTCCTCTTCTCTCAGACTTTCGTTCACCCTCAACTCGACGAGTACGTTGACGAGGTAAAAAGAAAACAAAATTGCAAGTTAAATTCTCAGCTGCGGCGTCCTTTCGGATTTCTTTGTCGTGGAAAATCTGCTGTCTAATTGATTAGTATTCTCAGGTTTTCTTTGCTGAACCAGTTGTGGTTACTGGTTGCGAGTTCCTCGAGCAGAACGCACCTTCAGCTTCTCAAGTGGTCCCATTAGTCGGGTACGTAATTAAATTAAGTTCTTGTAGTGTTGATTTAAAATTTTGTATCTGTTTTAAGTTTAAAGATTCGATTTTGTGGCAATTGGGAATGCTAGTTTGTGAGATTCGTATTGTTGGACGATAAGTTGAAGCATGGTGACATTTTGCAGGGCTACCTCGCCTCTTTCGTTCGCTTTGGAGGTTTTCGTTCAGTGTGCGGATGAGACAAGATTTAGGCGCCTCTGCCAGCCGTTTCTCTATTCTCATTCGTCCTCGAATGTGCTTGAAGTTGAGGTACATGTGATCACAAGATTATCTTATAAGTGCTTCTCATATTTATTTTTTTCATCTGAGAGTTACGTCCTTATTTATTGCAGGCAGTTGTAACTAACCATCTGGTTGTGAGGGGGTGCTACCGCAGTTTAAGTTTGGTAGTATATGGAAATACAGCGGAAGACTTAGGGCAGTTCAACATTGAATTCGATGATAGCTCACTAACAAATCTTGTCAGTTCTGCCGAGGGGAAACTCGAGGATCTTCCTCTGCCATTGCATTCGACCCATCGGGCAATTGAGGAATCACTAACCTCTCTTAAAGTATTATCTTTACCCAATGTTGTTTCAGATATATCTGTTGAGGTGAAGCAGTTTTTGCACTTAGTTTCTAAGGTGTTAGAGTTGCCAAATATTGAGAATTCCTTACAGAAAATTGTAAATATCATAGTTACAGCTGTTTGTTCTTATGCCACTCATGATCGATATTATCAAGAGGTCAATCAGAAACATCATAAAGTGGGTTCATCCCAAGATATTGAAGAATTGCATGGCGTCATCATTGAGACAAGAAAAAAAGTTGTTGAAGTACTTAAAAATTGTTTAGGGGATGAATCAACTGTGGCAGAGTGCACTTTTCTGGAATCTGAGGCTGATCTGCCCACATCTAAGCAGTTGGTGGATATATTTATGCCATACCTTTGTGTCGAAAAAAGTTTTTCAAATGTTGGAGAATATCAACTTAAGCAGGTGAATTTGATAGAATACACTTTCCAGAGTTTGATGTCACTGCATATCATCAGTACTTTGTAAAGACCTAACTATCAGCTACCCTTTCATTGTGTCTCTTGGTCACCACACACACACACACACACACACACTCATGTGTATGTGAACCGATAGACGTCCATGTGTTAGTCTCTGTATCTTTTGATGCATATTATTTGTTTGTAATCACATTTCTTTCTTTTCAGAAGAACAGTATCATTCTGGGACTTAGTGTGGCTCTTTTGTTGTGCTCTGGAAGAGAAAGCTGCTTTCACTTTGTCAATGGCGGTGGAATGGGGAAGCTTGTTCGTGTTTTGTCATGTGAAATTCTGAACTCTTCTGCCATTATGTTATTGTTGCTTGGAGTTATTGAGCAGGCTTCTAGGCATTCAATTGGTTGTGAAGGATTTTTAGGCTGGTGGCCTCGAGAAGATGAAAACATTCCATCTGGTGCTAGTGAAGCATATGGTCAATTATTGAGGTTAGTCTTGCAAAAACCACGCCATGACATTGCTTCTCTTGCAACTTATGTCCTTCACCGTCTGCGTTTATATGAAGTTGCTTCAAGATATGAGGTACACTTTGAATATGATTTTGTATGTTTCTCCATTTGATTGGAACTGCATTTGAAGTGGTGCTTTTACTATTTGCCAGAGTGCTGTTCTGTTGGTACTGAGTGGTCTTTCTGCTGCTGGAAAAGTCATTGCTGTTTCTGCTGACATGCTTAGTAGTGCTAAATCACAACTCAAGATGCTCTTGGTCAGTTCTGAATTTCATTCGGATTTGTTTTTATCTTTGCATGAAATTTTAATTCTCAATTATGTATTTTAATAAGTATTGGTGCAGAAATTGATAAATTCACGTGGTCCAATTGAAGATCCTTCTCCAGTGGGCCGGGCAAGCAGGTCATTGATCCTGGCCCAAACAGAGGGGATATTATCATATAAAACAACCAGTAGCTTGATTGGTTCGTCAAATTGTAGCTTTTCAAACTGGGATATTGACCCACATATACTGCCTCTTCTTCAGGTATACCACTCTGTCAGCTCTATATGCTCATAGGCAGATTTGGATAAATGTTCTTCTCGCTGTCTTCCTGTATGCCTAGTTCCTATGTAGCACATTTTTCTTGCCAATATATGACATAAATTACTTAAAATTTTGCCTCAAGATTAGTTTAATCCAATGAATAAGATTCCTGACAAAGATATCCATGATTCCTTTATCACGTGGACCATGTTGCATTTCTTTAAGATTTTAACCTTTGTGCGATTTGGTATTCCCGCTTCCAACATTTTTTGGTCGTGTATATGTGTGACGAGATATATAATTTTAGGATGATTTGCCACAGAAATAAATTATCCTAATTTTTTTGGAAGCAGGAGAGGGGATTTCTTCCTCTGTCAGCTGCACTGTTGTCATCACCCATTTTGCATATGGAAACAGGAGATTTTAAAGACGCATCTATTGATATTGCATCTAGCATTGGGGCTGTACTTTTTTCGCTGCTTGTGTGCTGATCAGGTTTTCTTATTGAACTCTGCTTTTGTTCTGTAAGATATGGAAAATTGATATTATTGCCAAAAATTGATATTGATATTTCTAGTATCTTTCCAGGTTCAATTTTTCTTTTACACCAACCTGAACTGTCTGCAACATTGATTGACGCTCTAAGGGGCACCAGCAGTATGAACAAGGAGGAATGTCCTCCTCTTCGTTATGCATCCGTTCTATTGTCCAAGGGTTTTGTTTGCACTCCACAGGAAGTTGGCATGATTGTTGAGATGCATTTGAGAGTGGTTAGCTCCCTTTTCAGTCTATATTGGGGTTCTGTGGTTAGTTTTGGTTACTGACTAGTAGGTAGCTGCAGTTATTTTCTTATTTATTCATGCTTTATTACAGGTGAATGCCATTGATCATCTGCTTCTGGCCACTCCACATTCTGAAGAATTTTTATGGGTATTGTGGGAGCTGTGTCGTCTATCCAGGTTGAAATTATTGCTTTTTTTTTTTGTTTTATTTCCCCCTAAGTACAACGTTCATGGTCTTGAAATGTGCTTGCATTGTGATTCCAGGTCATATTGTGGTCGGCAGGCTTTGTTGATCATGAGATGCTTTCCAGAGGTATAGTGAAATTGTTATACAGACTATGGTGGAAAGAAACTTGATTTCAGTTATATACTTCATGCATGGGTAATCTCTTAAAGATCTAAATTGGCAGTATTTCATTGTTGGAAAGCTCAATCAAGTTGAGCGCGGTTGTTTATGTGTTATCTGGTTAAAATCACATAGTATGAATCCTGAAATAGTTTAATTAAAATCACATGATTAATCAAATTGTATTAGTTCATCACTATCTTCATTTCAATTTATTTTGCGTGTATTTTAGCATTTAAAGAAATTATGCACGTTATTTGTTTCTTATGGTACTGGCTTTTTTAAAATATCTTTTCATAGGCTCTATCTGTATTGATCGAAGCCTTACATTCTGCCAAAGAAACAGAGCCACTGGCCAAGAATGGTGGTAAGTCAAGCAGTTTAAACTAAAGTCATTTTTTTTTTCAACATCTGCAATTCCATACTGCTAATTATGAGCTTCTTAAGTTTTTCATTTACAGTCTAATGTGTATTATTTTTGAATGAAATTGTGGGCATGTAGGAGCTTCACCGATCAATCTTGCCATTTTTCATTCTTCTGCTGAGATTTTTGAAATCATTGTTACTGATTCAACTGCTTTCTCCCTGAATTCTTGGATTGAACATGCTAAGGAGCTTCACAAGGCATTACATTCTTCTTCCCCTGGGTCAAACAGGAAAGATGCTCCCACTCGGTTGCTGGAGTGGATTGATGCTGGTCTAGTTTATCAAAAGAAGGGAGCTATAGGTCTTTTACGATATTCTGCTGTTTTAGCTTCTGGAGGAGATGCTCATTTAACCTCAACCAGTATTCTGGTGTCAGACTTAACAGATGTAGAGAATATTGTTGGGGATGCTTCTGGTGGTTCTGATATTAATGTTATGGACAATCTTGGAAAAATCATCTCTGAGAAGACAGTTGATGGTGTTACCCTTCGTGATTCTGCTGTAGCACAGTTGACAACTGCAATTCGAATATTGGCTTTCATTTCAGAAAACTCAGTATGTGAACACTATTATTCAGCCATATTACACTCCTGACTTGAAGTCTCATGCTCTAACTGTATTTTCACTGCTGTAGACTGTTGCTGCTGCTCTATATGACGAAGGTGCCATAACTGTTATATATGCAATTCTGGTAAACTGCAGCTTCATGCTTGAGAGGTCTTCAAATAATTATGGTTAGTTATTGACTATTAATTTTAGGGATGTGAATGCATTGATGGAGGAACATAGGATTCTAAAAGCAATTTTTTTCAACTAGAATTTTATTTGGTGGTTTTTAAATTTCCAAGTAATGATATGATGCTCTATTCAGTTTTTTATTTTTTGTTTTTCTGACTTGAATATGTACTTCTATATGTTGGACAGATTACCTTGTTGATGAGGGTGCAGAATGCAATTCTTCTTCTGATTTGCTGCTGGACCGTAATCGTGAGCAAAACTTAGTTGATCTTTTGGTTCCATCTCTGGTGTTGCTGATTAACATTTTTCAGAAATTACAGGTGAGCAGTATTTTACACGCTCTTGTTGGAATTTAATTACTCAACCTTCCTAATATATGTAAATCATTTAATTGTTTTGAATGTTAAACTATATCAATAATTTGTATGTTTACTTTGGAGTTGGATGTTCTGCGAAATTGAGGAATAACTTACTTGCATGGTCTAGAGAGAGTGACAATGAATATTGAGCCAAATTTTTACAAGATCCTAAGGTATCTGCCTGGTCAGTAGTTTTGGATTTTGATAGCAGCAGGCAACTGGTTTCTTGCTTGTTATATCTGATACTATGAGACTGATGGGTTGGCATACAATAGATTGGTGGAAGTAAATAATTTTCAGACGGAAATGTGTGAATCAATGAATTATCATTTTGTTGTAGGTAAAAAGTTTGTTAAAAGTAATTAACCTTTGAACTCGGGTTTCAAGGGTATGCTTGTTGATTCCATAAGGTTTGCTGCTGCCATCTTTTGATCTCAGTTGCTGTACAATGAGACATGTTTTTTGAGCATTTAGTGGTTTATGTATGTTCTGCTTCTCTTTGATCAATTTTTTTTTAAATATAATATTTCTCCTCCTCTTTCTTTTTAGTGCATCCTACACAAATTTTACCTGCATTGTGCCAAACTTCTGCGTGTTCTCTAGTAACTGTAGACTTTTTTTTTGCTCTTGAAAAAGTGAAGAGGATGAAAATCACCGAAGAGTATAGAAAGAAAGAAAGAACTAAATGGCTTATTTAGAATCTTTATTAGGTTTCATTCTTAAGATAGTGACCATTGGATGTCGGTGAGCAATTTTGTTGGTGGTTACAGGAAGCTAAAGAGCAGCATAGGAATACAAAACTAATGAATGCGCTATTGCGCCTCCACCGAGAATTGAGGTAACTTGCAATGCTGTAATTTTTTCCTAGTTGGTGTTTTTTTTTTGTGTTTTTGATTGCTTAAGTAATAGTGGCGTGATTGCAGCCCAAAGCTAGCCGCAAGTACGGCGGACTTATCCTCTCCCTATCCTGACTCTGCACTTGGTTTTGGAGCTGTCTGCCATCTTGTTGTGTCAGCACTTACGTGTTGGCCCGTGTATGGGTGGACTCCTGGTCTTTTTCACTCCCTTGTTGCTAATGTTCAAGCTGCTTCATTGTTGTTGGGGCCAAAAGAGATTTGCAGTTTGTTGTGCCTTTTGGTATGCACATTTTCCATTATTTTGCTTGACCAATTTTTGTCAATTTTGCTCCTGCTTAAAATATAGTGGTGTCATGTTTATGTGATGCTTGTTAATTTTTTTCATGCTTGTTAAATTTTTGTGAATTTTTTTCCTTAAAATTCTTGGTTGATCTTTATTCTCAAGTTGGCAGAATGTGGTTTTGTTTTGTTATGAACTTTGATTGTTTCCCAACTTGTGTAATATGATATTTGATTAGTTTTTCCTTTTTCTTCCTCTATTGCAAGAATGACATCTTGCCTGAGGAAGGCATCTGTCTTTGGAAGAATGGCATGCCCTTGCTGAGTGCTCTAAGAATGTTGGCTGTTGGCACCCTATTGGGGCCACAGAAGGAGAGACAAGTCAACTGGTACCTGGAACCTTCACACTTTGAGAAATTTCTCAGCCAGTTAGCACCACAGCTTGATAAAATTGCCCAGATTATCCAACATTATGCTATCTCTGTATGTATTTCTCCAGAATTTCCTTTCATTATTTGTTTATTATAGACTGGAAGGATGTGCATGTGATTCCGTTGTTCCTTATTCAACACTATGTATTCCATTTTGTGTTTTGATTTCTTAGATTTGAATGTTCATGTACAGGCATTGGTAGTCATCCAGGATATGATTCGAGTTTTTATAGTGCGTGTTGCTTGCCAAAGAGCTGAAAGTGCTTCTAAGCTTCTAAGGCCCATATTGTCCTGTATTGATGATCATATCTCTGATGCATCTCCTCCTTCTGATGTGCATGCTTACAAAGTAATATTGTCTTCCTGTTTCTAACTTTTGATTCAACTCTATTAGTCTATTTTTCATAATTTTTCTTTTTCTATCAGGTTTACAGATATCTCGATTTTCTTGCTGGTGTATTGGAACATCCAGGTGCTAAGGTTTGTTGTTTAAATTTTTCTACTAATTTACTTTTACCACATCTGCCGGAAATCCCCCACCTTCCTCTTTCATAGCAGAAGTGTTGTTTACTTTGCTGATTTTCTGAATAACCAGACACTTCTACTGGAGGAGGGTTTACTTGAAATACTGATGAAAGTACTGGAGAGGTGTTTTAGTGCCTTTGGCCCGGACAGAATATGGAGTCCAGATAGTGAAGTTTCAGCTAATTATGGCTATACTTTGTCTAGCTGGTGCCTGCCTGTTTTCAAGTCATTCACAC
>CAODLS010978381.1:0-51490 GCA_948243855.1 Flueggea neowawraea | reverse complement strand
CTATGCACGTTCTTTAACTCTCTAAGTACGTTAAACAATGATCCATGTACTTTGCACAAATACCTATGCACGTTGATCAGAGATAAAGGCATATCAAGATTTTAGAAATGGATGCTATGCACACAAGAGCTCATGCAAGGTGCGTAGAACAGGTACAATATGCGTAGAAGCCAAATGCAATGCACGTAGACGCTGTGAATCAGTAAAGAAGAATAACCCAGTATCATACTGTGCGCGTAGACATGGTGCATTAGAAAACAGAATGAATCAGTGTATTGCTATGCGCGTTGAACATAGATAAAAGCACGTAGTAAAAAAAGATACTACTTTAAATACCACTTGATACTACACACACTGAATAAGGGTCTAAGCACGTAGACGAGGATGATATCTGTCTAAAGCGATAACGCCAAAATCTGTTGCAGTGCATCAGAATTCAAAAGGGAATATTCTTTGACATGAATTCAAAGAGTATCAGCACAGTGAGCCACGTATAGAGGATAAAAACACAAAGTTGTCAGATAAGGTGGGCTGGACAATCTGACAAATGGCAGATGCTCCTCGATATTTGAAAATTCAAATATTCTCTGACACAGTCATGAGAAAGATCAAAGGCATGACCATTGGAGACTCGACAACGTACGTAGCATTGAATATAGTGCACACAACATTCAAACTCTGCGTACACAGATGGGACAACTAAGCGCATAGTTACCACCTGATATCAAGTCGTGGGTACTGGAACTTGACCTATGTACGCAGAAGAAAGATCGTTGCACATAGGACTCTGATATAATCATGAACTATGTACGTAGTACACTTGGTATGCACGTAGCACGCACTAACGTCATTAAATTCAACATCTTGCAACTTTCTCACAACGGATGTCCTGGAAATTACAATGGCTAGTTTTTGGAGAGTTCCTATAAATAGACGTTCCCAGTTATGAGATAAAGAAGAACAATCCCTGAGAGTGCCTAAATCTTTGATCGTATTTCTTATTGCATTCTTATCTTGGTCTTGAACACTTGCTTACCAATAGAGATGTTTACTTGCCATTTGTTTACTAAGTTGGTTTAAAAATATTGTCACTTAGTTGAGAATACTGTTGTAATCAAGCTTTGGTTGTAAAGCTTGAGAAAAGAATAGGTTTGCTTTGTTTGTTTACTTAAAAACAAAGGAGTGTGGTTTTCTTATTTTGACCAGCAAAAACAAGATGTAGAAGGTTTTCTTGTGAGCCTAAAAAAAAGAAGCTGTAAACAGTTTGCCTCCACCCGGAAGAGATGAATTTTAGTGGATTCAAACTCTCTAGTGAGTCAGAGGAGTGGACGTAGATCAAAGATGACTGAACCACTATAAACTTTGGGTTTTTTTTCTCTATCCCTTACTCTTTTTATTTTCATTATTTTACCGTAGTGTTTTGGACTAAGTTACTGTTTTTGAATTTTAAGAATTCTTTAAAAAGTTTTCAAAAGACTTTATTTGTAGCAAGAAATCCAATTCACCCCCTTTTTAGATTGTCATATTGGGATTTCAGCATATGTGTCTAAAGCTATAATTCCACTCACCTAGAAGTCCAAGCTGAATGACCCAGTCAAGCTCCACTGGTGGCTAGCTAACCTCGCTAACCCGGATATGAAGCTGAAACAATTATCAAAACATAATCAAATACATGATGTTGGTACTGTAACGGTACCAAATGCATGATATGCGAATGCAGATACAAAAACTCGTCCCACGATGAAAGACCTACCTTGTTCAAAGATCTAACACTGAAACCTCAAAAATCGAAATCAATATAAAATTACAATTAGGTCCTTAAAATTTTTTAAAATTATCATTTAGCCCTCAAAATTTGGAAAATTATAAATTAGTCCTCAAAGTTCTCAAAAATTACCAATTGGTCCTCCGAGAAGTCAAAATTCTCAAATTAGACCCCTAACTCTTCAAACTTGAGAGATACAAAAAATTATACCTTTAGTTCCTCAAAAATACATCTCACTCAAGTGAAAAGAAGTTCCACTCGAGTGAGTCAAGCCTGGGTTACTCGAGTAACAATATGTCTGACTCGAGTAATTAGGGCACATACTTACTCGAGTAACCGATTAGTTCACTTGAGTGATCCATTCCCCAACATTCCCAAAACTCAATCAAATCTTCATTTCACCAATATAAATTGCAATTAATCACCCACATTGCCTCAAATCAACCTCTTGAACATGGATCCAAGGTCCATTTCATCAAAACAACTCGAAATCACGTCAAAATCAACCTAAACCGAATTGACCAAACTCATTTATGTTCATCCTTAATTCTTATGATTTCCAACCATCTATAAGCATTTTTACACTCCTAATGGCACAATCAAACAACCCTAAACACACATTCCAACATAAAGAACACACATCTAACCCTATGAGCATTTATTCAAAACACTAAAATGATAAATCTTGCACAAATGAAGAAGATCTTGCAAAATGAAGAAATGTAAGGGTGTAGAAGCTTATTCTTACCTCAAAGATGATGTTGAATCAAGGAGAGGAACTGGAGACAAAGTTTGGACGGATTTGGAGTGTTTGAGAGTGAGAGAATTAAGTTAGAATCAAATGAGTCGGGTAAGGGGTACTTATAGATTTTCTGACCGAACAGGCACTTACTCGAGTAACACGAAGTGTTCACTCGAGTAAGTCTCTTTCCAGAATCATTTTGGGTTCCTCGCTTACTCGAGTAACTCATAGGCTTACTTGAGTAAGTCATGCAATCTCACTCGAGTAACATAAAATGTTACTCGAGTAAGTCTACCTTCCAGTTACTCGAGTAATCGTCTTCTTACTCGAGTAAATCCTCTTAAAATGCCAAAAACAACAACAATTTAACACATCAAGGTATCATTAAACTCCTAATCATCATCATCAATCACCAAATCACCACCTTGAAACATTAGATCAATACCTCAAACATCAAAGACTAGAATCAAAACGAATCGAAACAAATTGGGACCGATTGAAATTGGATGGGATATTACAGTATGTATGTTTGTATTCAACTAGTTTAGAAGGGTTCCAGAATCACTGGAAGAAGTTGTAGATGCAGCAAGTTCATCTATTTGGAGTCCTTCCTCAGAATCAGATAATGTTAGGTTGCTAGATTAAAACGAGTGTCTTCTTTAATGAGAATAGCCTAGATTTTTTGAATGGTGTCTTCTTCAAGTTATAATTCTCTGATCTGTTTGTTAGGGCGACAATATTTTTGCGTATGGCCTTTTCTTCCGTATTTGTAGCAAGTGATATCCTTGAGGGATTTTTTTTGTATCGGGTTTTGTAACTGGTTTGGATTTTGAGGTTCGTGAATATCTGTGCTTGGATTTTTTGATAGTATTTGTCTTTGCTATATCTAGGTTTTGAAAAATTGTAAGGTTCTTTTCTAGGTTTTGGTCTTTTTAGATGGTGGTTTGGTACAATCAATGCAACAATCTTTTGAAGTTTCGAGCATATTGCGGAAGGCGCCTTGTTGCGTTCCAGTTTTGGACATTTTTTTTTGCAATTTTCTATGAAATTGCAAATCTCGACAAGCCTTCTTGTTGAGTGAAACTGATCAATTGTCCATATGTGAACTTGGCATAAGGGATTTGATCACCTTATTGCTCACGAATTCGCGTTTTGACTTTCTCACTGATAATAGAAGGAAGACCAACTATGAACTTTTCTTTCCAGAAAGGTTGCGTTGAATCTTCTCTTAAGATAACTCTGGTGAGAAATTGGGTTTTGTACCACTGAAAGTCAGAAATTTTTTTGCATTTGAGGTTGGAAAGAAGTTCGGTATTTTTGTCTTTGATATAGGAAGGTTCGCAAACAAAATGTATAGATATTGTAAGGATGAGGGTTGAAACTGCGTTTGAAATGGGGTTTTGTATTTCGTCAAGAATAGGGAGTCCATCCTCATCAACCTAGATGGAATCAAGGATGTTGGATCGTTTATAGGGGCTAAGATGGAAATCCCACCAACCTTTGAGTTGACCTAAAAATCTTGCAATTAGAAATTCAACAATTGCACGGTCATATGTGCCCATTTGAGTTTGTAGGCGTTTGCTGCCATCGTCATTTGTTGGAAAAGGTTGGCAATTTGATATTCGAACATGCCATCGATGTTCCATTCATAAATAGTGGCTGATTTGCACTCGAATTGGACAAGTTTATGAGGACCAAGATCCAAATCATTGTTTCAAGGGATCATAGCTCTAGAAGTCGATGGATCCTAACGAAGTCGAGCAATTTCTTACTCAAATTTTGTTTGGGTAATGTTTGGATTATTTGAAAGGACATTGATGTTTAGACGCTTTGGTGTGTCTTGAGCGATAGAATTTGAGGCTGAAGTTTGTGCTTCAGATCTTTGTCTATTTGAAGGTGCATATGTTTCTTCTATGAGGTAGTGGTTGGAGGTAGAAGGTTCAAGACGAGTAGATTGGTATTGAATAGCCTTAAGAAATTCATTTTTGTCAGTTTTGAGTTCTTCTTGGCTAGCCTTAGATATTTGGAATGGCTTGAAAATAGGGAGTTTGTTGGTTTCAAGGAGTTTAGAACTAGAATTTGAGGTAGTGTTTATAGAGGATACAATGATGGTCTGGGTTTGTATTTGTTTTTCTATTCAAACAAGATGTTGTACAATAGTATGAAGATGGCTATTTGTGAAATTGTTTTGAGAAATAATATTCTTGATATTAGAAGAATCACTTTCCTTGGGCATTTTGTAAGGCTGTAAATCTAAAGGTTTATCCCCCACTTGAATAGCAATATTACGAAGAGGAGGATGATAAGCCTGGATGGTGTTGCCATCTGCTAACTCCCAAGTTTTTTGTTTATTATGAATAGTAATTGGGTTAATATTTTTGGAAAACGGGTATGCGATGTTGTTCTGTATTGCATAGAATAATTAAAACCAATCAAAGAAGAGGATTTGAATCTTATGCTTAGAAAAAAAGTCATAAAATTCTTTTTGTATTGTTTGTCAATTTTTTAAAAAATGTTTAAAAAACCATGTTCTTTTTGCATCATTATGAGAAGCATAAAAATCATTCTTGAAAACCTCTTTGTTAATTTGAAAATATTTTTCAAGAACATTTAACTCATTTGCAATATTCTTCGTTACAAAGGAAAATGTAGGTGATGTGGGCGGAGAATTGGATTGGAATTGTTCTTGGTTTTGGGGGTAGTTGTATAAATGGGTTGGGGTATTCTGGAAGTATAATCAGCTATTTGGAAACTTGTAGAAGAAATATTTGAAGTTGAAGATCTCGATTTTGTATAGGGAGCATGAATCACTGAAGGAAGTTAAGAAAGTCTCCCTAAGTCTATGGTTGAAGAGGTTGAAGCATCATCAGAGGGATTTGAATTGATAGTGTATCGAGCAAAAGATAGTCTAACACTGCCATAATTGAACTGTGTAATTTCTCTGATTCTTGAATTAGGCAAGGAATGCCTAACTGATTTAGGAGGAACTACTCATTGCAAGAACCAATCGACTGGTAGTGTAATATCTTTCCATTGAATGGGATGTGGTGTGACTACATTTGATATGGAAAAGTCTGTTTGTAATAAAAAGGTTTCACCTTTTTTGCTTTGATGTAAATGTTTGGATCCAAAAGCTGATTCCATCACTTTGTAATGAACACAAAAGATTAATGCAACGGGTATAGATCCTTCAAACATTTTGTAATTATGGGTTTTGATTTGTAAAACTAAAGTATTCAAAATATTTGAATTATTTAAAGAAACGGTTAGATTTGGATAACAATCAAATGAAATTGGACCATTAAAAAGACTAGATTATACAGAACTAAGAAGGGAATCTTCAAAATTTATGAATCTTGCATCTCTTAAAACAACTAGAACAGAAGTGTTTAATCCTTCTTTTGTAAGAGGTTTGAAACCAACTTGAACAAGACCAATATGAATGTATTTGAAGTTCTTTTCTTTCTGCTTTTGAATGGATTCTTTTGAAAGTAAAGAAATAGTTTCGTAAGATTTTGAAATTTGTATATCACATTCTTCAATTTTGATGGAATAATATGTTTTAAAAAGATTATATTTGGATGTTTTGTAGATCTGATCTCTATGGATCTTTGGAATGTGCCAATCATCGATAGATTTTTGGAAATCTTCTATGACATACTCTTCACTGTTAACAATCTTCTTTGAACTTGAAGAAGTGGTAGAAGAGTTGGACAAAGAAGTGGATCTACAAAATAAATCCATTAAACAAAGTTTTGAAATCAATTTTTTCCTACAGAAGTGAAGACAGTTTCTTGGTTTTACTGCATCTCAGGGTCTTACTACCAACCACTGTCTTTCACTCTAAAGGACTCAGAAAAAATTAATCTCTTTAGTTAATTTAACAAATAAATAATATAAATATACTCCCTCCCCTTGGCTCTGATATCATGGATCCTAAGGATCAAATGAGGAAATTAAAAATGAAAGTATGCAAAGAAGATTTGCAAAAATGTAAATATGATGCAGCATTTCAAGCATATAAGAATGAAAATATAACAATTCAGGCGGCTAAGCCGACCATATATAAATTGAAAATAAAAGAAAGCATGAATAAAAATTCAACAATTTAGACAGTTGAGCCGGCCATATATAAATTGAAAATGAACGAAAGCATAAATAAAAGATAAGATGACTACTGTTTGTATATTAA
This sequence comes from Flueggea neowawraea, assembly GCA_948243855.1. NCBI lineage: Eukaryota > Viridiplantae > Streptophyta > Magnoliopsida > Malpighiales > Phyllanthaceae > Flueggea > Flueggea neowawraea. The sequence continues at coordinate 44,791 of CAODLS010978381.1, read as the reverse complement.
ATAAAATTTTGAAAACTATTGTTTGTATATTAAATAAACTTTTGAAAATAACTTACAACAATCTTGTAGTATAGATTTTGTTTCCTCCCATAAGAATAAAAGCTACACTAGACTTTTGCTTGTAACGAAAAAAAAAACACTTTAAAAAACCCTCTCCTCATTACGTTGGGACCTCTTCATATTTATAGAAGAGGGAAATGGCAATTTCATAATTTTTTGAACAGTGTTATGGTACTGCTACAGTGTTGTACAATGATTTTTTTCTGACTGCTACAATAATTTTGTGACTGTTACAATGATCGTTTTTTACTACTACAGTGATTTTGCTTTGTTTTCTTGTTGACCATGACAATAATTTTTGTTGATCGATACTGTGTTTTGTCAGGAATCTCTGTTGCCTTCAGCGTTTGGTTTGAATATTACAGAGATTATTGTCCTGCTGACATTATTAATGTAGAGAATAAATTCTCTTATGCTTTTTGGCAAAACACCAGCCATCAACGAGTTTGATAACTCTTTACCACCTACCGTTTGAGGTGGAGTAGGTCCAAACTTTTGGTTTTGGACTACCCTTTTGTGCTTTTTGGCAAAGCACCAGCCATCAACGTGTTTGATAAATCTTTACCACCTACCATTTGAGGTGGAGTAGGTCCAAATTAAGGCATTGGACTGCCCTTGCATTTTGTTCCTGCAAGTTTGAAAGGGTTAGTGAAAATTTGTTCCCTAACTTTTGCCTAAGTAGAAAATCTACTTAGCGGGAATTGGTTATTTTTGTACAATTTTGTTGCTACAAAGCAGGCAAGATGTCGTAGCAATCATCTTCATTGTCGTTGCCTAAATCAGCTGCTATTGAGGATCTAAAAGCCGATTCTGTGGTCTTAGGCCTTGTTTGTAGTAATTGTGCCATAGCAGACCAATATTCTTCCTCCGTTTTGGCCCCAGCTAGTAATGCTTGGGCATGTGACTTTTGAGCGAGAAAGATAGGGTTTGATGGGCCTGCTGGATTGGGTTGAATTTTTTTATTGTTGCAACCTGCTAGTTTTGAACCCAATCGTGGACTACTTGTTTGGAGATTTTGTTCATTGCTTGGAATTTGTTCCACCATTTGACTTTGAAATGACGGACCAATATGTTTAGCCCGTCATGAATGATGATATCTGCATCCCAGTTGAATACCCATGGGACAAAGAATCGAGTACTGAAAGAGAAAACTGGAGGGAGGTATTTCTCTGTGTTTGAAGGAGTAAAATGTTGTTGAAACAACTGGAGAGATTCGTTGATTTGAGGTGGTAAAATCTCGTTAATAATGCCAAAATTTTTCCACCAATGGACAAACCTGTTTGGTATATTTGTAGGTTTGAAATTTTTGAAGTATAATAGCCATGAGTGGCTATTATTCTGGTTTTGACAAAATAAGGCGTTGTACCATACTTGTTGGTAATCCCAGTAATTGAAGGTGAGGCAACGAGTTACCCTTTTTTGGAATGAGATTAGGAGTTTGTGTGGTGTTTATAGATCTTATCCCCAGCCAGATGGTGTGAGGACTTTATGTATTTGGAAAGTTGATTAAGTTGGTTCTTATGTGTTTTATGAAGATAATGGTGTTTGAAGGTGATGGAACTGTGGCTTCGAGAATGATTTTATAATATAATTGGGTTTTTAAAACATCCCAAGGTTTGAAAGTCCATCCTAAGAACATTTTTTGAAGGGTAATCATAGGATTTGGATGGTGGAAACCGTCTTCAATTGTTGTAAGGATTTGATAGTGTGGTTTGATGAAGTATTCTGTTTGTATTTTTGACTATGAACAAATAATTTAGGTGTTTGAAAAACTAGAATTTGATTGAGAAATCTGCTTTTGAGAAAGACTTTTTGCAAGTGATGAAGAACCTTTCTTAGTTTTGGAAAGTGTTAAAGAAGTTTTACCTGCTGGAGCCTGTGGGATCTGCGTAAGTTTTTGTAATGCCAGCAGTACATCTGGAGACTGAGATAGAGTCTCAACCATTTGTTGCATTTGTTGAGGCTCTTCTATTTGTAGGGGAGCCTTTTTGGATTCTTTTGGTTTGCTACTGGTTGCTTCCTCTTCAGTGACAATATCGAACCATGATTTAATTTGTTTTGGAACAATTGATTTGGACATGGTTTTGGATTCTTTACTTTGGACTTCTTTATCCTTCTTTTTCGGGGGCATCTTGAATCCTGCATTGTAAAAATTTACGCGTTTAAAAATCTGGAATTGTATTTAATCACCTTTGATATATTCAATATCAAAGTCAAAAATAGATAATAATGTTTGCCATCTGGTGAAATTTTGTTTAGATGCAATGTTTTGGACATCTTTTTGTAGAATTTCTTTTGCAGATTTACAATCGATTCTGAGTAAAAAATTGTTATTGAGTAAATCACTTTGAAACTTTTGAATGCATTTTACTATGGAAAGAATTTATTTTTTAATGGTGGAATAATTTTGTTCAGTACTATTCCAGTGCCATGAGGTGTATTGAACAATTTTCTCTTTTCCATCTTGGATTTGTTTGAGGATACCGCCATATCCTCATTCGGAGGCATCTATTTTGACAACCTTAGGAAGACCAGGATCTGCAAGATGGAGACAAGAAATTTCAATAATTTGGGATTTGATTAATTGGACAAGCTTGGTGTGTTCATCGGCCCATGGAACTGGATTTTTCTTTAAACGACCATGTAGAAGTTTGGCTATCCAATTCAGATTGGGACAAAAATCAAGAACATAATTTAGGCTACCTAAAAATCTTTATAGTTGTGTTTTGTCAAAAATTTTATTAGGAAATTTTGATGCAAATGCAAGTGATCTTTCAATATGAGTAATTGTCCCCTGATGTATGTAGTGTCCGAGAAAGCGAACTCTTGTTTGAAATAACGAAATTTTTGATTTGGAAGCAACTGACCCATTTTTCTTGATGATGGCATAAAATGCCCTAAGATGTTTAAAATGTTGATCTATGGATTGTGAAAAGATGAGAACATCATCAATGTATACTATGCAAAAATGAGAATAGGGATTGAAAATGTCGTTCATGATTCTTTGAAATTCAGAAGGAGCATTTTTAAGGCCGAATGGCATAACATTCCATTCGTATTGCCCAAAAGGAACTGCGAAAGCAGTTTTGTATCTGTCTTTTAGGGCGATTTGAATTTGCCAAAATCTAGATTTCATGTCAAATTTTGAGAAAATAAGAGCAGAATGAAGTTTTTGTAATAAGTCTTTTTTGCTTGGAATAGGATATCGAATCCATTTGAGAGCATAATTGAGGGGTTTGTAATTGATAACAAGTCACGATGTACTACATTCAATTTCAGCATTTTTATTGAAGTAGAAAGTAGCACAAGACCATGGGGAACATGACTTTGAAATGAGGCCTTTTGCTTCGAGGTCTTGGATTTCTTTTCTGTAATGTTGTTTGAAATCAGAATTCATTTGGATGGGCCTGGCTTTTGTAGGGATGTCCCTTTCATTGAAACCATTTTCGTAAAGCAGATCAACAATATGTTGTTTTCTGTCCCAAAAAGCGTTTAGGAGATCATCAAAAATATCGTTTTCAATCTGAGTTTGGAAATCAAGAATCTTTTGTTGAATTTCTTTGGATAAAAGTTGTTAGCATATTTTTGAACTAGAAATATTTTGTTTAAGATTTTGTGAATATGAGGTTTTGCCTTTGATTAAAACATTTAGTTGATTTTGATACAAAGATTTGGCTTGAAGCAAGTTAAGTTCCATTGTTCTTGGTTGTTCTAAGAAAGGGAAAAGAAGTTTCCTGGAATTGTATTTGAAAGAAATTCCATGATGAGTAACATGGTATGGAGTAATGAGATTTATAAAAGGGGTTCCCAATATAGCCATGTGGTTGATATCAAAAATTATAAGAAAAGAAGTTTTGATTAAACAACCATTGTTGAAAATATTCACATCACATTTGTTTTTTATGTGAAGTTTTGAATTGTTTGCAGCAGATAAGCTTTCCAGAGTAGGAGATTGAAATTGTTTCAGAACAATGCCTTCTTTGATGCAATTTAGATTAGCACCAGTATCAAAAAGAGCAACTGCATCAATTTCAAAATCATTTGAAAAACATATTTTGATTTTAATAACGTATTTGCGAGATGTTTTTTTATTTTAAAAGGTATAAGAAATCAGCGGGAATAGGTGGTTGGGAGGTTGAAGTTTCTTGTTCCCAAGAGCTTTCCTCGCTGTCAGTTTGTAATTTGTCAGAAAGGAGGAGTTGGATGTTGTTCTCATGCTGAGCTTGTTTTTCTTTGAGCTCCTTGAGTTCAGATTTGACCATCTTGATTTCTTTCTGGAGTTCTTGGACAGTTTGAGTAATAGTTTTGGTTTTTTCATTTTTTTGAGAATGGTTGTGAAGTATATAAGGGTTTTGTTCAGGAGAAGGAAGAGATGGTGAAGGATTTGAAGGTTGTGCTTCATCTTGCAAAGATTGACAAAGCTTTCCAAAATATTGTTTTTTGTTTAATGGGTCAGAAATTTGTTGGATAATATATATATATATATATATATAAAAGTAATATTCATTTAATTTTATAATTTAGCAATATTATATAATTATGCATATTTTATCAAATTACTATTAATGTTGTGACATGTTTTTTATATTGATTATGAGCCGAGTTCAAAGCTTGATTATAAGATTTTTTTTCTCTCAATTTACCGAAACGTTTTTAAAGGACAAAACTATAAGTTTAAAGAAAAGATAACAATATGAAATTTAGTTGACTCAATAAACTTTATTTCTTTCTCAAATGGTCCGAGTCAACCGAAAGCGTCATGTTTTTATACCACTTAACAAGCCTCATAAATCAACATCATCATTCTGTTAGATTAATCTTTTACATAATGGTGATTGAACTATACTAAACATAATTAATTAAGTTAATGACATTAACATATACATAGTATGCAATATAATATTCCTTAATAGGAGGAATATGTTGGGAATGCTCCTGTGCCTCTATATATAGGTCTTGGATCTCTAACTAAACCACATAATTTATTTGTACGAAATATTTACGAAAACTCCTGCTATCAATTACGAGTGGAGATTATCTAGAAAAACTCAAGGAATGTTTTCAAGCTTCCGCATACTAATTTGAGGTTAACAGTACTGACATATATATATATATGTCTCTTATATTAGCATCAATGGTCATTAGTTAATTTGTAAATATGCTTGTTACTAAGGCGAATAAGCCTACAGATCCCCGTTTAAAAGTCAAATGATGAAATGATGATAATAGGAAATTTATTTGACGCAATAAACTTTATATATTTTCTTTCTCAAATGGTCCGAATCAACTGAAAGCGTCGTTGTTTTTACACCACTCAACGTTTAAAAGTGAAATGATGATAATAGGAATCTCCCCACCGCTTAACGTTAAATGGGTTTAGTTCGCAATTAGCCACTAGCGAGCAAGTAGAGCAAAATAAGACTTATGGCTCAACAAATAATTAAAATAAAACTATACAAGGGTTCATATTAGAGTATGAATGCTTATCAATTAACAAAAAACTTAATTTACTGGAGGCAATGAAGCAATAGGAAAAGCAAGAAAAGAAGGCAAAACCAACGTCCCCTTCCCCAGAAAAACAGATAATCTATATTAACTAATGTTTGATAGCAAAAAAGTACACTAAAAAAATGCAACTTTTTTAGCAATGATAAAAGAGTTTATGTTTAGTTTGTAGAAATATAGAGTAAAAAGAAAAAACTTTTTATCAATTTAGTTCATTAATTTTTAAAAAGTAACAAACGGGAACTCGAGAAGACAATTTCTTAAAAGTCCACTTTCTTAGAAATAAGGAATTTGTACCAAACGAAAACTAAGGATAAATTAACTAACACAACTTAAAAAATATTTTTTTGGCCATACTTTATGTTGTTCAAAAGGAATCAAGCTTTTACTTTAGTGATGCTTCAAATATAATGAAAGTAAATTATCTAGAGGAAATTACCCCACCAGTCTACTTTTTATATTCTAATTTCAAATTTAATAAAGAGGTGATTATAACTTTAGAGATACAATAGCTCAAATTATAATTTCAATAATGCATAAATATTAGTACTCTCTTTTTTCTTATTTCTCGCTACTTTCCTTGTCTCTATCGTCCCTCTCACAGTCTCACCTCTTCTCCTTCACCTTCTCCCTCTCTTCCTTCTCTCTCCTCTCCTCACCTCCTCTCCTTCTCCGGCTCCCTCTCTCTTCTCTCTCCACCTCCTATCAGCTTCTCACTCCTTTCCTCTCCTCGTTCTTCCTCCTTCCCATCTGCCACCTTGTTTGCCTCTTTTCTTCTTTTATTCTCTTTTTTGCACTGGTCTCTCGCCTCGTCTTCTTCTTCTTTTCGTTGTTTCAGATCTGACGAGGGTGATTGTTTGTGGTGGGAAGCTATCTTGGTCGGCGACGGTGGTGAACGATATCAAGGGAGAAAGGACATGAGCAGTGGTGATGCTCGAGAGAGAGATCAGCAGGAGGGAGAGCTTGCTGGGTGGCTAGGGTTTCAAAACCCTAGCTCCGCCGCCCAAGGAGAAGAAGACTTTCTTTTGCATTTTATACTCATTGTTAGATTTGGAATACTGAGAACGTTTTGTACTCATTTTTGTATCTGGAATTCTTAGAGCATTTTGCACTCATTTCGAACCTAGAATAATCAAAACATTTTTTACTCATTTTCATATATGCAAAACTGAGAATATTTTGTACTCATTTTCATGTATACAAAATTGAGAATATTTTGTTCTCGTTTTGTATTCATTTTGTAAAAATTTTAGAATTTATGTAATTACATTAAATGAGTTCACATTTTTGTATACATTTTGAATGTTGTTACATTTTTGAAATTTAAATCTTTTTTTGAATATTTTTCAACTTTTCCCAATTAACTAGTTCTTCACTTTCATATGTGGATATTTTAAAATTATTATTTTCACTTAAATGATCAACTTCTTTTTTTTTTTGATAGCCTTAAATTATTATATTCAATACCATGTCAATTCTTGAGTAACTCCCCACTTTATTCGAGTAAGACACCCACCATTCACTCGAGTTACCTCAAATATTACTCGAGTGAACCGGGCTTTTGGAAGAAATAAAAATTTCAATTTTACTCCGTGATCCTATCCATTACTCAATTTATCAAAGATTCATATTACTTGAACAACACTTTAGTTACTCTAGTAACCATGTATCTTTCTCAACAAATCTTAAATTCACTCAAAAGTTCATCCATGAATCGAGCGGGCAGTTACAGACTAGTAGCATAACTACGACTGTATCACAAGAAACTAATTTCTTCAAGACATATACTCGTATAAGAATTTTATTGAACGAAAAAAAACATCATAACATTCATTCTGAAGCAAATTCTGAATTATTGTGTTGATTTTTAGCCATGCATAACCTTTTTTCTATCTGGATTTATAATAATAACATAAACAGAAATAACCTTCAAACAGCTGCAAATATGGCTACTATTGGAACCTTTGCGATGGATGTGGATGAGGCCACTAATAATAATAACACTATTAATACTGATAGTGATTGTGATTGCGATTGCTGCGGTAACTGTGATTGGCGTTGGCTTTGTTGCTGCTTTAGTTGGGACTGCTCCTGCTTTTCGGCATTGAACACCCGGCAAGAATTTTTCGTCACATGATAAATTAATGTATTGTTTGTTGTTATTTATTCTTTAATCCTTTTGCCTCGTAAGATTGTGAGTTTATGTTAGATGAATAAATGAAGTTCATGCTTCCTAGTTTTTTTTTTTATCAGTACTAGTTAAAAATTAATGAGTAGTTTCAAGATTAGAAAATTTTTTGTTTATTCTTAATGCATGTGACATATAGATTAATAGACCTTATTTTGACAAAAGATGATACTTTTGATGCATTTCGCAATACTTGTTAATTTTTTTGGTACATGAACGGAAATATGCACCAAAACTATGTAAGAATTTTTCTCAAAATTAATGATTGGAAAGTGATGCCGATGTAAACACTTATTGGACGCTTATGTTTTTAACTCGGTCATTTTGGAAAGTGATGACGATGTAAACACTTACTGGACTCTTATGTTTTTTACTCGGTCATTTTTTCTTGACTTTGCTAGTCTTTTCTATGTCATCAATGCTTTCATAGTCATAGACTATTTTGTTCGGTCTGAACATTCTTTATTTCCTTAACCAAATCGTTAGATACTTGCCCGATTCGGCTATGGATTTTCTTAACTTGTTCATCCACATGAAGACAAGTCTCACATTTGTTCTCTTCAAGAACTTGCTCGAGCACCTGTCTCCACTTCTGGTAGGGTGACTCAGAGGTCCATAAAGACTTGGCTATCTCCACATTTATGGCGTCTAGTTGTACTCGTAAAGCCTCTTTCCAAGTTTTGCTAGCCTTTCAAGTTCAGCCATTTCCAAGCCAAAGCGTGACTGAAAATCGTTTTCACCGAAGGATGGAGATCCCGACTTGGACGCTCAGAATCTTGACTTTCCCAGGAAGCCAATTGCCTAACCAGTGAAGTTGCCTCCTGTCCTTGATTTCCTTCAAGTTGTGTCTGAAGGTATGCACTTCAAGTTACTCGTTTTGTCATTCCTGACGAAGGAACTCCCACTATGGTGGCCAAAAATATGTTGTGGAATTTCGGTCAGGTGCACTTGGGTATGCATGCCCGAGGAGGGAACGTAAAAATTGTTTGACCGCATAATACAAACGAAAGGCTCAGTAATGTCTAGCAGCTTAGAACTTAAACGAGAGGAATAAATGATCGAGATAAAGAGAGAAATTGCGGGAAACTCAGAAACATTATTTTTATTGATTTTTGTATAGAAGCATAGCATACAAACAATCACTCAAGAGCTAATGTTCGAAGTATGGGGGAACCCACCAGACAACTCGTGAATAATTGGATAAAAAGTTAGCAAACAAAAATGCAAGTAAATAAATAAGATAAAGCGGAAAAATTTAAAAGCTTACTCTTGAAGTAAAGGAGGATGTGAAACTCACCATATAGCCTAGTAAGCAATTGAACCAGTCTTCGAGTTGAAAGCAAGAAAATTTAAACTAAGTAAATTCGGGAGTAAAATTATAACAATAACAATAAGAGTCTTTGATGTACGATCTTTTGTCATGTTCCTCTTTCTTATATTTATACTAAGGGAAAGAAACCGTCTTAGCGGTTAATACCTAAGTTCCCGTTTCCATATTCTGATCCCACAAAGGGAATAGCCGACTCCACGTATCCTTATAACTTCCATGTTTGCTTGTAACTTCCACATTCTATCTAATGTGAAGCAGTCCAACTTCCTATGACTGCCATTTAGACAAATGACGCGTTCCGTTTTCCATTACTCTGCTTCGGACTTACTCCTCAAATGCCTCTTCAAGCCTTTCGAGCTTGCTATCTCATCCTCTTAATATTTGTTTTCCTCGAGCTCGATTTTATCTGCCATATATCCGACCCGGTTGCCCAATGTTATCATCAAGCATGTGTTGCTCTGAGTATTCCCCACTTGGATTTCCAATATCTAAGATATGCTCGAGGAAGGCTAATCTTCTTGAGCATGTTTCCTTTCATTCTGTAGCCTAGGGCAGGCTCATGCCTATCTTTTCATGATCTATGAGCCAAGTACTCGCGAATGGCTCAGAGCTCGACTAGATAAAAGCTCGTTTACGACTCGGCTCGATAATAAATAAGCCGAGATTGAACAAAATTTGAAGCTCGACTTTGTAAACGAGCCGATCTTGAACACTTGAAAGCTCGGCTCAAAAAGCTCTCCTCAAAAAGCTCTCGAACGAGGCTCGTTTGCATGTTCATGAACAGACTCGATTGTAGGCTCGTGAACATACTCGTGAACAAGCTCGTGAACAGAGCTTGTGAATAGGCTCTAGTGTAAGCTCATGCACAAGCTTGTTTGCAAAGCTCGTGAACAAGCTTGATTGCAGGCTCGTGAACAGGCTCAATTAAAGCTCATGAATAGGCTCATTTAATGTATTCTTATATTATTATATACAAATATACACTAAATAGCTCGACTTGAAGATCATTCATATTATTATATAGGAATATACACTAAATATTATGGGTAATGTATTGTTATTCTACTTTTAAATTATTAATATTTAACATGAATATGTGTACAAAAGTGTACACAACATGAAATTCTTTTATGAAATATTATTTTTTACAATTTTGATTACTAATTTGATTCATTTTTTAGTTCATAAATTATTATTTTCAAGTATTCTAATTCTCTTTGAAAGCAAAAGAAATATGAAGTGAACCAATTGTCTGATTGGATAAGTTATAAATGCTAAATTTATGTGTACTGTATAATAATATATAAGGTATATGATATATTTATAGCATGTTTAAGCTTTGAGCACATTAGTTTTATGTTGTACACCTTTTGTACACATAAATTTAATGTTGTGTACATCTTTGTACACCTAAATTTCATGGTGTGCATTTTTGTACAACTAAATTTCATGTTATGTACACCTAAGTTACATTTTATGTATACCTTTGTAAACCTGAACTTTAGGTGTACAACATAAAATTTTAGTGTAGAAAGATACAACCTAAAATTTATGTGTACAAAAGGTGTTCAACATAAAATTTTGATGTACAAATTGTACACAACCATAAATTTAGGTGTACAAAGTGTACACAACCTGAAATTTAGGTGGATAAAGGTGTAAACAACCATAAATTTATGTGTACAAAGCTTAGAAAGGCTAAAAATATGTCATATGTCATATACATATATAATGTATATGATATATTTATATGTACCATATAATATATAATGTATATGCTATTGTTTCTTCAACATTAGTCAATTAACTATATTCGCTATATAATGTTATTGTTTCTTCAACATTAGTCAATTAACAATATTCACTATATAATTCTATAGTCAATCAACATTAGTTAAAGTGCTCAAAGATGTTGTTTCTTCAACATTAGTCAATTAACTATATTCACTATATAATGCTATTATTTCTTCAACATTAGTCGATTAACTATATTCACTATATAATGCTATAGTCAATCAACATTAGTCAGTTAACTATATTTACTATATATGATATATTTATAGCATTTTTAAGCTTTGTACACATTAAGTTTATATTGTACACCTTTTGTACACATAAATTTAAGGTTGTGTACACCTTTGTCCACCTAAATTTCATGGTGTGCACTTTTGTACACCTAAATTTCATGTTATGTACACCTTTTGTACACCTACATTTCATTTTCTGTATACCTTATTAAACTTGAACTTTAGATCTACAACATAAAATTTTGGTGTAGAAAGGTGTACACAACCTGAAATTTATGTGTACAACATAAAAATTTGGTGTACAAAGTGTACACAATCATAAATCTAGGTGTACAAGGTGTACACAACCTAAAATTTAGGTTTATAAAGATGTACACAACTTGAAATGTAGGTGTAAAAAGGTGCACAATATAGAATTTCAGTGTACAAAAGTGTATACAACCATAAATTCATGTGTACAAAGCTAAGAAATACTATAAATATGTCATGTACATATATAATGTATATGATTTATTTATGTGTACCTATAATATATAATGTCTATGCTATTGTTTCTTCAACATTAGTCATTTAACTATATTCACTATATAATACTATTGTTTCTTCAACATTAGTCAACTAACTATATTCACTATATAATGCTATTATTTCTTCAACATTAGTCAACTAACTATATTCACTATATAATGCTACAGTCAATCAACATTAGTTAAAGTGTAAATAAATACCAATTATTTAGTATTTAATTAATTTAATAATTTATTCGACATTATTAACATACCAATTACCAAACAAACTTATATAAGAGAAAATAAGCTATCTCTAATTAATTAAATTATTGATGCTTCATGTCTAACTACAATTAAGCTATCTCTAATTTAATTTTGTGAGAATTTTCTTTTCTGTTGGTTCAAGATATTATGATATTCTTTTTCTCTAGATATTTTCAAAGCTCTATTAAAATAAATTTTGAAAACAATAAAAATAATATATTAGTGATTATATTACAACAATTATATATGAATAGTTGAATACATGTAACAAAGTCAATTAAAAAGCAAGTCCAAATCTGAATTCTATTCTAAACAATTAAAAAATGTTTAAAACTACGTCTTTTCTTACAGACCCCAATTGACAAACCCTAAATCTCACTCTCACAGTCACTCATTCTCGCCAATCGTCGCCTTTAACTCACTCTCGCCTGCTGCCTCTCTCACTATCGTCGCTATCTCTCACGGGTACTCTCTCTCATCAAAGCTCTCTCTCATGGACGACACTCACACACTGAAGCTCTCTCACACATTTGACACTCACCCACCCAAAGCTCTCTCTCACAGTTGACACTCACCCACCCGAAGCTCTTTTGTCATCTCTTCACCTCTCGTCCGCATCTATTCACTCTCGCCTTTCATGTTCGGCCTTTGTCTCTTCGCTCTCACCTCTCATTTGTTTCTCTTCTTTCATCCTTCGACCATCATTCACTCTCGCCTCTCGCATCGCCTCTCGTCCGCTGCTCTTCAGTGTCGCCTCTCATTTGTTGTTGTTGTTTTGGGATGCAGATCAATTCGGCTGCTTACTGACATAAGCCAACGCCTACATCGAAACTCATCGATGAGTTTCTGAATTACTTAGTTCAATGATTTCCTTTTAATTTATAGTTTTCATGATTTTAGGGTTTAGCTTATTGGTAATTAGGCTAAAAAAGGAGATATTTTTAACAGAAAGTGATTTTATGGATGTTGCTTTCAGATCTGCAATTTCTTATCTACTGGAGTTTTGTTCCCTTGCAGAACTGTTAATTATGTATTATGCTAAACATAAGTTTTTGTTGCTCGATCTGTGGAGTTGGAATTACTCTCGGTGTTAATGTTGTTGCTACTCTGTTTGTGTATATTATTTTTGTGTAATTGCCTAATTTTTTAATAAAACTTTTATTGTTTAAATTTTTTTATCTTGTTTAATTTTTTATATTTGAAATTGATAGATTGATATTTTGGGAGGTGATCACAAATTGCAAATGCCGAGTCATGGAAGATCGAGAGTTGCTTAATTATGTTTTGTTTTATCCAGATTTATATTATGAGATTGTTGGTTTGTATAATTTTACAGATGATGTTTGGTTTTCTTTAGAGTATGATTAAATAATTAGAATCTAAACAAATTATTTCATTTGTTAATTTTTAACTAGCTCATAAACGAGCTCGAGCTCAATTCGAGCTTAGACAAAACCGAGCTTTGTTCTTTATCGAGCTCTTACGAGCTTATGTCAAACGAGCTCGAGTAATGATGATGAACAAGTTTGATTCGAGCTTATAATCAAGCCGAGTTTGAGCTCTCATGAGCCGATCTCGATCTCACTAACCGAGCCTTTAATCGAGCCAATCTCGAGCTCTAACTAAATGAGCTTCTCGATAGCCGAGCTCGAGCAGCTCCTGAGCTCATTCTTCCTATTTCGAGCCGAGCTCGAAAGTTTTAAAAAGGTCGAGTCGAGCTCGAGGCCGAGCTCAGACACTGTAGAGCCACGCTGAGCCTGAACACCTCAAAGCTTGGCTCGACTCGATTGCAACCCTATCCATCAGCAAAAACTGGACCTACTCTGACTCCTCCCTAACTCTATATAGTACCCACGTCATGTTGTCGTGCCACGTGTCTTCTCACATTAAATTTGGTTAACATAATAATATTAAATCATAGATAATATGTTACCCTTTCATATATTTTTCCAGTTGTTTCCCCTATGTTCACTCCAAGTCTTAATCTCATCTATAAATATATACGAAGAAAATTAGTCATAAATGTATTATGGGAAAATTTAACTTTTATAGCAAATTAAAATTCAGAATTGGGATTTTGTCATTTACCAAACCTATTTTGAGTAATAGAAACATGCTTGAAACAAGTTACAAAAATACCAGATTTTTTATTGACCGATAAATTGAGATATTTTTGCCAAAAAGCACGATATTTTTGGCAAAAATCATGATATTTTTTATGTTTCAGAATGTATTCAGATGTATCTATATGTATTCAAATATATCAATATATATCCAAATATTTCCAAATCACAATATTTTATTAGAAAAATCGATTTAATAAATTTTTGATATAATATTTTTAAAAAATTAAATGCCTCCAAATTACGATTTTTAATATAATTTTACATTTTTTTCCTGTAGTCTCTAAAATATATCCATATCTCTTTTTTGTATAATTTTTTATACTATCCAAAATGTATCCAAATCACAATTTTTTTTTATATAAAATTAAATTTAATAAATTTTTGATATAACGTTATTTAAATTAAATGCCTCCAAATAATATTTTTTCATATACGTTTTATATTTTTTTCAATTTAAATTTTTATATAATTTTTTATAATATATAAATGCATCCAAATATATTCAATTTTATTTTTTATATAATTGGATACATTTTGGTATTATAAAAAAAGTATCTGCAAGCATCTAAAAATGTATCCCCAAATGTATCCATCCTGCCAAAAATCACAATAATTCAAAAAAATCAATTGAAGTCATAAAAACAACTAAACAATTCAATTAAATCTTTTCTCATTTAATTCTTTTTTTTTTCCCATTTTTAGCAATATAGCAATAGTAAAAAAATTATTGAAAACTGAAATATGGAGTTTTTAAAAATAGTTTTGAAAATCAGAGGGCGTTTTGGTAATTTTCAAAAGCTGAAGATGCTAGGGTTGACTCCCTCACAAAACCTAAGCGAGAAACTAGATTAGAAAAGAGGAGGACGATGACAGACATCAGCCGCTATTCAGACCGACAACAACCAGCCTCCAGAAAGAACAACCACCAGCAGAGATGAAACATCACAGAGGCGCGATGAGAGCAGACGAAGCCAACAGTGAGGGAGTCGACGAAGAGTAGATCCAACTGTGGAGGCAGAGATTTGACGTCGTTGCCTTGGAAGAAGACGCGAAGCAGAGATCGAGAGCGAAGAGCAAGCGGCGGTGGACAAAGAAGAAAACAAGTGGCGTCGGAGAAAGGAGGAGTGCCGAACGGAAACAAGCGGAGTTGGAGAAAGGAGGAGCGCAGGGTTTCGATAAAAGAGAGGGAGAAAGCTTCGAGACAAAAAAGTGGGAGAGTAGATAGGAGAAAGAAATGAGGGGGAGAAATGAGGAGAGAAAAAGAGATGCGAGAGAAAATTGAAAAAATGAGGAGAAAAATTATTTTATGTGATTAAATGTGGTAGTATTCAAGTAAAGATTAAAAAAATATTATTCGAGCAATTGAACATTAAAAATATTAGCATTATAGCAAGTTTGGAACATTTGCACATCTCAAAATAGAACTTAACCCAAAAACGCTCCAAATAGCACAAAACCCATGAAATGTAGAATCTTAATCGTAAACCAAATGCACTTGCTTCACACACTTTTAGCTGAACAAACTGCCGGCAAAAAGACAAAACACAATGGCCATGGTTTGTGTGATAATCTGAAAGCCAGTGACCTGGTAATCAGGTGATGTGATTTTGTGCGAAAGTAATTCCAAAGTAAACAAATTGAGAGATTTGGAGGAGACAAATGTTAGAAGAAGAGAGGAAAACACAGGAGACTCGTTTTCCAAACTTCCAAGACAAGGAAGAATTGTTTTTACATGCATGCTCTCAGAAAAGCGTGGCTAATTTAGAAGACTTTTCGTTTTCCAAACTTCCAAGACTTTTCGTTGAATGGGTTTAGTTCGCAACAACCAAGCAATTAGCCACTAAGGAATTTTTTCACACCGCTCAACACGGCATGGGTCACAAACAGAAAACTAATCTTCACAGTAAAACACCCTCTTAGTGTCTTAAGTTGAATGGGTTTTTGTTTACTGGTGATTGGCTCTATTCAGTTTACTAAATTATGCTCCTATTTTAACAAATTATTGGAAGATATTTTTATATTTTCAGGAGATACTTTCGTAAAGTAATTCGTGTAAAGCCAAGAACAATTTGGCTTTACTTAAGCTCCATGTACTTTTCCTAAGCATTTTTCTTTCTTTGACTCAATCAAATAAATTTATAAAAAAAAAAAGAAAATGAAAGATTTGTACTATTGGGTTGACTTCCCAGTCATCACGATTAAAGGTCTCGATTATCATAGCTTCAATTAAGGCTATTCGTAATTTAGGATTTCTAAAGTCATTTTATAGAATGTCTGTTCAGTATTTTTATTATTATTTTATTAAAGTCTTCAGTTCTTAAACTCTCAATTTTTTCATCTGTAACTCAGGATGTTACTTTAAGAGTCTCGCAAGACGTCTACTCAACTTTCCACTAAACACAATTTTATTTTAATCTTCTAATTTTTATCTACTACTTCATTTAATACTTTATACCCCAAATTTATTAAAATAAAAATATTTCATTCAAATAAAAATAATTCGTTAAAATAAAAATATTACATTAAAATAAAAATAATACATAAAATTTAAAAATTACATTAAAATAAAAATATTACATTAAAATAAAAATATTACAAATAAAATATTAAATATTACCTTAAATTAAAAATACTACAACCCATATTTTTCACAAATTTTTTTACAAGTGTATTCATACAAACGTCGTGCCGCGGGAGTCATGTTCGACGTATTTTTGTCGAGCATCGATATGTCTTTCTTAAGCTGTTGATATTTGAGATACTCTATTTTTTTCTCGTTCGATCTCGAACCGTTCTTCTTTTTCTTTCTTTATATTAGCTTCCACCATTTCGAAAGCTTTGCGATTTAATTCTTTCTCGAATAACATGTCGTCCAAAATGGACGCAACTTCGGAGACGTCGTTTGATGTCGACTTTCCTTTTTCATGCACGTTGCGTTTCGTCTTTTGCTTGGTTCTTGGCTCTTCCTCTTTGGCCTTATCTCGGCCCATTGGGCAAGCTTCTTGGGTTAGCTTTCCTTCGACGCTAGGATTGGAGACATTGAGATCGAAAGAGCCAGAGCTAGTGTAGGAGCCTTGGGCGTTCACCTTGGTTCTTTTTGGACCAGCCTCGGGGTCCATAGGCAATACTTTCCTCCATTTCGGATGATCAGGTAAAATTTTTCAAACGTCATCATGGAGGAAATGGGTTTTCGCCTCAACCAAGTAGACAGCGCGTGCTCGCTCTATAATCATGTCGTCGCTCCAATCGTTATGATAAGTCAAAGCAACATTGTTGTAGATGCCGTTAAATAAGGTGACAATTTTGTTGAGTTTTCCACCTATTTTTAACGGTCTTTCCATAATGTTGCTCGTTTGCCTCCATCCCGTGGTTGAAGCGTGCAGCCACCCGCTTCCAAAAAGAGTTGGCGTTTTGGTTGTTGGACATTATGGGCTCTTCGGAAATAGCGATCCAACACTTAACCGACTTGACGTCGTGCGGAAGGATCCACTTTTTGTACTTGGCACCGACGTCGGGACCGAGATTGCTTAAACCACTAGTGGACTCGGGGGATTCATTTCAGGAGTATGAGAATCCCCTTAGGACCCGCCGTCGAGCACCTATCCAACAAGGGGATGTAAGAATTATTTTGTGAAAACAGATTGGACGTAAAATTTTGGAAATTACCAAAATTGAAAAGTGTGAGTTAATATGGAAATGGGAAAAATGAAGCGTTGGGATTGAATTGATAGTTTGTGAAAGAGGAAAAATTTGATGGATTATTTTGAGAATATCGGTAGTTGACAAAATTTGATGGGTTATTTTGTTGGGAGGATTGAGTATTTTCATTGTTGTGATCTATAATTTTGGGGAAAAAAATTAGAGTGGGAGTAATTTGAGAGTATGAAGAGAAATTTTAAGAGTTGAGAGAGTTTGGGGGAGAGAAATGAGTGTTTGAAGTGTAGAAATGATAGAAAGAATGTGTTTAGGGGGGTATTTATAGGAAAATGGGTAAAATTAGACGTTAGGGACCAAAAGGATAATTTTTTGGCCCTCAACGGTACTCCAACGGTAATATTACCGTTAGAGTAAATATGATCGTTAGATCAATCAGATCCAACGGTCAGATTTAAATATTTAAATAAAAAAGTAAATGTCAGGCATATGGCCCAGTGGCGAATGTAGCTCGTCCTCCCGCAGGAGGGCGAGCTACCGAACCGGGACGCGGTAAGGAAGAGATACATCAAACACCGAACGGGAGGGCGAGCTACTGAACTGGGACGCGGTAAGGAAGAGATACATCAAACGGCCGATTCGGTGTAAAACTTGTTTGGTGCATCTGTAATTTTTTTCTTTCACTGTTTATCTATGATACAATGGCTCTAAATAAGGTTGGAGTTTGGAGAAGAACTCCAGTGTTGTTGCTTCTCGTGTATTTACGTCAAACCGGGGTTTAATGTGTATGTTTTAGTCTTTATTGTTTCGAACCCCTGTCGTTCTTATTTAAATTTAGTCTCTCTCTTTGTACATGAACAAATTTCATTAATATTATTTGAAGGATACAAGTACAAACATTCATATAATTTCTACTTTGGGGGACTTAGCATATATAATCCTACTAGTTAGTGATTTTGATTTTCATATGTAACACATGAAGAGCTCGTTTGTTGGTGAGAATGTGTAATATGTACATTCTATGTATACATTATAATAAGAGGTGAGCATGGATCGGGTCGGGTCGGGTCGGTTCGGTTCTGACCCAAGAACTAGAACCAAACCAAAGTGAAGTTCTGGTTCTTCCATTTTCCAAGAACCGAAACCAAACCAAAGATCTGAAAGAACCGAACCAAAAAGGTCTTTCGGGACGGTTCCGGTTCGATTCTTGAGACTTTTTTCCCAAAAAAAACATTCAATCATAGATTCAAATTTTTTTTTTATTTCATATAATAAGATATATATTATTTTTTGTGTACACCTATGATTATATAAAATTAATTGTTCATGCTTAAATAGAGTACATAATTTAGTAGATTGAATAATAATTAAGGGAATTCTACAAAAAAAATAATTGATGGACATATAATTATATATTTACAAAAAACGACATAAAATTTGTAAATACAAAGTTTATTTTAAATTAAGGATAACATCGATAAACAAAAATTGATAAGCTTTTTTAATTCATTTGCTCTTCCATGCAAGTAAGAAATTATGATCAAGAAATCATAGCATTTATTGCTTTTAATGTATAAAACACCTTTGTACATATTTGAATACCTATTGTATACATATGTACACATTTGATGATTTAAACACCTATGAATACATTTGCACATATTTGAACACCTATTGTAGTATTGTACACCTATTATACACCTATGTAATATGTATACATTTGATGATTTGAACACCTATGATTATATATAATTAATTGTTAATCTCTCTCTCTCTCTCTCTCTCTCTCTCTATATATATATATATATATATATATATATATATGATATTTTTAGTTCTTCAGTCCAGTTCAGATATTGCTTAAGATCTAGTCCCGAACCAAATGAAAATTTTGGTTCAGTTTGATTAGGAGAAAGTCAAAAGTCAACAATTCTTTTTGGTTCCGATTCTTTTCGGTTCAGCTCAGATATCTCCAGGACCTATGCTCAGCTCTAATTATAATTGTGTTGGTTTTATTAAATAATATAAAGATTTAATAAATTTATTGTTTATTTTGATATAATTTGAGTAGTATCTTGATCAGATATCGCATTATCACTTAGATTTTCTTTTGATAAGTGAATGCTCTTATTTAGTTAATTATGTATCAAGTATGGATATTTTAACATTTTATTTCTGAGATCATATACATTATGAAAAAAAATCTCAATTTTTCATTAACCTCATCTCGTTAGACATAGAATTTATTCATTTCATCTCTCCGAATCATGGAATATATATTACTTCTTGTTAACGTGTGAATCATATAGTCTTAGTATCAATCGCAATGAAATAGTAATAATGAGCTTATAGTTTATTGATGATATAATCAATTCCAGTGTTAAGAGATTAAGGTTCTCTTTGGTGTTGTAGTTAGCAAAATTATTATTAACAAATTATGGCTGACAAACGGTGTTTTATTAAAGTGCTTTCTATGAATATAAAAAACTGTTTGGTTCAAAGTGTGGTAGGTGGTTTAAGAGTGTAGCATACAGTTTTAATTTCTTGTAGTGACAAAAACAACAAATCATACTTTTTCTAACACAGAGTTTTGAGGGGATATTGCAATTGCGCAAGACAGTTTTTAAGTTATTATTAAACACTTAAAAACTACAATTAACTTCAAAATACAGTTTTATAATCTCAATGGAATTTTAATCTCAATGTCAAACAGATAATAAAATTTTGATTTTTACAGTGAGAGCAAATAAAACACTTACAAGAAAGAAATTGCAATGGAATACATCAAACTTCGATATAAGTATAGAGCATAAATTCTACATATCATATTTTTTACTAGAATTGAGTAAATGATATTTTTTAAGGAATATTTCTTATTTCCTTCAAAAAAGGAATATTTATTATTTATTCCCTTAGGCTTGTCTCAACCTCCAGATTCGTCGCTATTATTTAAAAACCCTAGTAATTAGTCCTTATGGTATTGTTTTAAAGAGCAATTTGGTCCCTCTATCAACAAGAAATTAGAGTTTTGTTACATATTATCCTACGAGTCATCAATAGGCCTACATAATTTAAGAAAGAGAAATTTTCATAGAGAAATTTAAAAATTAAATTGAATAAAAAATAGTGTACACTTACATATATAAATTAATGAAAATTAAGAAGAGAAATTGTATATTGTTGCATGTGCATAACAAAAATACAGCAGAAAATTCATAAATTTTGTGTGTATAAATATATAAACGAGTTTAAATCAAGCTTGTAACAAGTGCAGTGTCAAGCTTGTTCGTGAGCCTAACATATGGATTGCTCATGAGCTCATTCGCGAATCCACTATTAAGTTAATTTGTGAGCCATCTATCCAATTTGTTCACAATCTTACTACCAAGCATGTTTGTGAACTTTATGAACCGAACTTTGAACTGTTCAGGTTCGGATGATTAAGAGTCGAGTTTCAAAATCTATTTAAATTTGACTCGTTTAATACCGATCCAAGACATGAAAAATTCTTATCAAACTGAACATCAAATTGCTCATGCATGGCTCGGCTCATTTATACTCCACAGTGAGCAGCGCACCTGCCATGATCACCAATGCACCAAGTACAAACATGTCCTTGATAAATTACGTGGATGATCAGCTCATTTGTCAGATATGATTTTTTATATATGTATCAGTCACACAAGATTGATATTATAATAAGCCTACTTGTAGTCATCACCAACAACCAACATGACATTATATAAATGCACATAACAGTCAACTATATGATAATTAGGGGGACTCATTCTTCATCAGTTGAATGAGTTTAGCAAGTAGAGAGAAATAATGCTTATGTGGGTTAATACCATAAAAGGGGGCATATGATATATATCAACGTACAAACGCCTTAACAACTAAAAAAGCAAACGTTGATCGGCACTGAAGCAAAAGATAAATATGGCAGCGTCTACTGGAACCCTTCCACGGCAGGTAATCATAGATGTTTAAGACCTCTGTTTAATACTACAAGTCAAAACTAATTAATTGTTTGCATAATGAAAGCATAATTTAAGATCTTACAGTATTCTTAAGAAAATATGTCATTGGCCAAGTATATTGAATGAATTTTTTGTGGCTTAATGAAAGGGGTAGAACTTGAAAGTTTGCTTAATCATATATATTATTTTTACATGTTTCTAACCTCTTGACAAGGATAGAATCCTTGATCACATTTATTCTTCTTAATGTAGCATTCAAATTCTTAAAGGTTTTGTCATCATAAAAAAGTGGGAGATTGTTAAACCAATGGTGGTTCACATTTAGATCCTCTTGTGTTTTGATGATGAACAAAAATTGGTGATTAAGACAACAAAGTACAATGTTCAATGAGATGACCAAAGGATGCAATTGTTGGAATAAAAGAAGTGTTACTTGAGTAATATTGATACTCACTCGAGTAAAACAAGTTCCGGAGGCATGAGAAAGTGAAGCTTTCATTCGAGCAACCTAGAAGTCACTCGAGCAAGCAGAAAACCCAGAAACATCACTGGAGGAGTACTTACTCGAGTAAGAAATAAAGTTACTCAAGTAATCAAAGAATCAGGTACGAATCAGGTCAAAAATCATGCTCACTCGAGTAGAAAATATTCTTACTCGAGTAAGTCCTATATGGCAAGAAATCAAGCATCAATCAAGCATCAAATGCACTCCAACGGCTAGATTGTCAACCCTAACGGTCATATGGGCAAGAAAGGCTATAAATACATGAACAAAATGCATAGAAAGGATGGATAATCATGTGATATCAAGTCTCAAATATTTAGATCAATCCATCGATCCCAAAACACCAAAATCAAGCTAGAAAGAAGATTATGAGCATCAAGCAAACAGATGTACTCCTAGCATAGAGCTTTCATTGTAAACTTTATGTATACATCTTGGGTGTGGGAAAGGTTTGTTGTGAGCCTTAGAAAACAACATTGTAAGGGCTTTAGAGATGTGAGCCTTGAGAGAAATCAACATTGGTTTATTCTTAAACTGGAATCAAGTATTGCAAGAGTTCTCACTTAGCTTGAAAGTGAAGTTGGCTTTGGAGGCGTTGAGCCGAGAATCAACCTCTTTGTAAGGCTTTGTTGGATTGAGCTGGAATCAATCATCGTTATAGTGAAAAGCCTAAGTGAGACTTATGTAGTGGATGTAGGCAAGGTTGGTCAAACCATTATAAATCATTGTGTTCATTTTCTCTCTTCTCAACTCTCACAACTCCACCAAAGCAAGACCGAAAAATCTCCAACAAAGTAGTGATTTAGTTGGTAAACAAATAAAGATTTGTATGTCATATTCTGTGTCTAAAATTCGTGGAGAACAACTATAAAAAAATTAATATACATTGGCTTGGTAATAACTACATTGGCTAATCCTTATCATCAATAGTGGTAAATAACATCTTCCAAGCAATATGTGTGTGGGTTTTGAAACTTGTCCAATATACTTAAAAATCTCACAGTGAGTACCACACATTAAAGCAATTAGCAAGTGCGTAGAGCGAAATAATACTTGTGGGTCAACAAACAGCTAAAATAAAACTATAAAAGGTTTCACAATATGAATAGTGATATAACATGAATAAAAATGTCATTAAGTGTATTTAGTCTCAAAGTAGAAATGGAAATGTTACAACTTATTATTAATGAGGAGACATTACAGAACATCAACATTCACTCTTATCACTCTATAAATAGACTTGAGAAATACTTCTCAAGGTATGCTCTATTCTTGAAACACATTTACACTTTGTCAAATCTAATATTGACTAGAGAGTCGATGACTCTCCCAGGGAACATTCCACTCTCATCGTATTCTGTGTTTTCATGACTCAAGGTGAAGTTCACGATTCCCAAGTGTTCGAGTTTTCTTCATTGTTATTGTTCGAGTTTTGAGGCAACAACAATTGGCGGCGTCTGTAGGAAAACTGAATGAAAAGCCTTATCCGTCAACGTTCGAGAAGAAGTTTATCAACAACATCTACAACATTCACCATGGTGTGAATACCTTATCAACAGCATCTACGAGGTGTTGAGGAGGCAGAACGAGGAGAACAAAAAGCTCTAGGTCAGGTGGTCTCCTTGTTCTAGCAATTTCTTCCTCAAACGGGCCTTCCGCCCACCTTGTGTGTATATGTTTAAAGTCGAGAAAAAGTGGGAAGATATGACATTCTGCAAAAAAGCCATCTCAACTTTCTCAAGTTCCTGAGCATCAAAATCCTCCACCTCGACAGAAGCACCTTGGCGTCCCAATGATTGAAACTTGAGTTGATATCAGGAGGGAGAACTATCCCGAAGTGGTGGAGAGTACCTGCAAGGGAAAATCTAGGGTTCCTCTAAAAAAGGTTGAAGTGAAGCCCTAGTCCTCGATGAATGTTCTAGAGAAGGTGGACATGAGGAAGCTGATCGAGGATGTTCTCTAGCAAAGGAATTTGGTTCCCGTGGAGGACGAGTTGTAAAGAGCCAAAGTCCCATTCATTAAGAAGGTCATGGGAAAACCAAGTTTCCTAAAGTTTAAGATACATCAACTACCAACTTTCTAAGGAAAAGAGGGCCCGTACGAGCACATCCAAAACTACGAAGCCATTATGATGCTTCACGGATGGCAGGACGCCATCATGTGCCACGGGTTTCCAATAACATTAAAGGACCATGCATGTTCCTAGTTAAATGGGTTGAAGGAAGCGTCACTCTCTTACTTTGAGCAGCTTAGGAAAGAGTTCATCAGCGCTTTCATTATCAACAACAAGAGGAAAAAGGATGCCACGTACTTACTGAGTGTAAGGAAGAGTGAGAAGAAAACTTTGCAAAAACATGTGGACAGCTTAAGAAACACCGTCCTCAAAGTTTGTAACTTGCAGCCTGGAGTAGCAGTAGTTGCAATGCTACAAGCGACACGATCAGTGCAGCTACAAGAGTTATTGTCTCTAGACCAACCCAAGACCCTAGCTGATCTATTCGCACGTGCAAACAAGTACATACTGCAGGCCGATGTCATGAAGATCGTGGGAACTAAGGATGATAAGAAGAAGAAGAAGAAGAAGGAAAGAAAGGCTCAAGAGGCGTCGAACAAGAAGAAGGAGAAGTGAGAAGGCTCAAGGAGACATCATGGTCAACACTTTGAAAAGTGCACCCCATTAAACGAGTTGAGCTCAACTATCTTGGCAGCGATAAGAGGCTCAAGGCTCATCACTTTTTCTCCAAAGACTGGCCAGACTTTGGGAAGGAATATGGACGTGTACTGCAAATACCATGATGTGAATGGACACTCAACGGACAAGTGTCGAGAACTGAAGAATAAAATCGAGAACTTGGTTTGAAGTGGGCACTTGGACCAATTTGTTAATGTTGAAGCATCGAGAGGGAAGCCAAATGGTGAAACAAGGCAATGAAGGAGAAATGATGCTTGAAGAGGTGATTAACATGGGACCAATAAGGCATGCTGCCGCTTGAAATATTGGGCTTTGGTTTTTTAGTGAACTTCTGATGGTGATAAAAATTTGAATCCTTTAAGTTTGTTAACTTTCTCTTATGTAAGTTGTTATTCTGAATAAATGGCAAGCCTAATTTTTTTCTTAAATAACTTCTTTTATGAGTCAAGAACAGGTTGAGACAAGCCGAGTGCTTAGTCACACACAATGAAAAGGGCCTATGGGAAAGTGGGATCATGGAACCAAAAGTGCTCGAACATGGAGTGAGACCGAACATTGGCTCCTCACTGTCAACGCACAATGAACCATCTTGAAACTGCTAAAATGCAACATGAGTAGAAAATCTTGAGAGAATTCGGGCTCTCATCATCTACGCTTGCAATAAAGAATAAGAGGCCGCTAAAGCTGCGTGAGTAGAAAGGCTTGTTAAAACTCAAGCTCTCACCAAGAGCATGCGACAAACAACTAAACCGTGAGTAGAAAGCTTGCGAGAAATTGGGCTCTCACAGGGCAAATACACGAAGTGAGTAGAAAAACTTGCAAAAAATTGATCTCTCATTATGAAAACATGTGATCAAAAGATATATTGTGATGTGGCAATAGAGCATGGAGCGTACGGGAAACTGGACCCTCATTGTAGAACACACACAATGGAAAATTGAACATCACATATAATCATCAAGCATGCGGGAAACCAGGCGTTCACTAATGATTAAACATTAAGACGTGCAGTGAGTAGAAAAGCTTGTGGATGCACCAAGCTCTCACTATGAAAGTACACAAAGAAAAATGACTAAAGTTGTGCTGTGGTAGTAGAGTATAAAGCTTGCGGGAAATTGAGCACTCATTACTCAACACACGCAATCGAAGTTTGAATATAGTGCAGAGTCAAGTATAGAGCCTGCAGGAAGCCAAGTGCCCATGGCTGATATAAATATAACATGCAACTTGGATGCTTAATAGAGAGAGTTAAAAACTCCGACAAGTGCGAGCCAACACAATCTCAACCATGTAAAATCACTTTGTGAAAGCACATTTCTTAACAAAGTGATTGGGGAGCATATGTTTTAAAAGAATGAGGTAAATCAATTGAGTCTAGTAAAAGTTTGATGAGGTGAGTCCTTGAACACCTACATGGTGGAAATGATGAACTCCACAAGGTGGTGACCTCCGTAAAGGGATGGAGAGCTCCGCGAGGTGGGGTCAATATGATGATAGCAAACTCCGTGATGTGGGGTCGAGATGATGAACTCCACGAGGAGATGGCGAACTTCGTGAGGTTGGGTCGAAATGATGAACTCTGCGAGATGGAGTGGAGATGACAAACTTCACGAGCTGGAGTGGAAGTGATGAACTCCTCAAGGTGGAATGGAGTGATGAACTTCACGAAGTGGAGTGAGGATGATGAACTACTCGATGAACCTCATGAGCATGATAATGAACTCCGCAAACTTTGCGAGTTGGGACATCTAAAAATAAAAAATATGTCAATTAAATTGGGACGGAGAGAATAGAAAAGAATAAAAAGACCAGCGTTTTCCATGTCTCTTGTTCAAAACCAAAGCTAAAAAAATTAGTAGTAGCAGCAGTTGCTTTTATTTTTCTTCGCTCCAGTCCATTGTCTTTTTATGCCTCCACCTTGCCTCCTTTTTCATTCAACGTAGCCAGAATTCAGCTCCTGCTTAGCGGAAATTCTGGCTTCGCCACTGTCCTCACCTATCTCAAATGCGAAACGTGCACAACTTCAGTCACTAGTCAATCTCCATCACTGCCATGTAGAACTTGCCCGACCAAAAAGACTGGTTGTCGTTAGATGCAACCAACATGCGTGCCTTCGGACTATGCTCGGTCTCCGCCGTATCCACGTAGAACTCGTCCGATCGAAAGGACTCACACTATCGCTAGGTGAAATCAACTTGCATGACTTTGGTCATGGTCAGTCTTCACTGCCACCAGATAAGACTCGCCCTGCTGGAATGGGCTCTGTTGTAGTCAAGAAAAGTCGGAACGATCACCACTAAAAATGCCGATGGCAATCGTCCAAAACTGTCGTTGAAAAATAGCCAAAACAAAACAGCAACACATAAAAAAGACAACAGAAAAAGAGAAAAGAAAAAAGAAAAGAGAAAAGAAAAGAAAGAAGAATCGTGAAGAGAGGAAGGAAGCACAAAAAGGCCTAGGAAAAAAAAAAAGAACAGAAGAACTTCAAAAAATATGTGTGAAAGTGGCTGATCTTGCCAAAAGAGCATGATATTTTGGGGTTGATTAGGGAAGAAATGAAATCAATTCAAAAGAGCTTAATTAGGGGAGGAATTCTTTATCAAGAAACCGAATATGTGAACCAAATCCGGAAGCAAAATCGAGATGGAAGGAAGCAGGAAATGGGGATTCTGGAGAGAGTGAAATTCGCCAACAAGGGGGGAAAAAAGTCAAGTCCTATTTTCAAAAAACAATCAATTTACTCCCTACTTGAGGAAGCAAACTCAGAAATGCCCCTGCCTTTAAGTTAAGGCCCAGGCCCATGAGAAAGATGCCAAATTTTATACTCTTAATTTTTAAAAAACCCAAAAAGTAGAGTAGGAAGTAATTGATATAACATGAGCAAAAATGTCATTAAATGTATTTATTCTCAAAGTATAAATGGAAACATTACAACTATTATTAATGAGGAGACGTTACAAAACATCAATATTCACTCTCGTCATTATATAAATAGACATGAGAATTACTTCTCAAGGTATGTTATATTCTGGAAATACACTTACACTCCACTAAAAATACTACTGACTTGAGCGTTGGAGACTTCCCGAGAGAGCATCTCACTCTTATCGTGTTCTGTGTTTTCAAGTCTTAAGGTAATCTTCACGATTCCCAAGTAGTTGAGTTGTTCGAGTTTTCTTCATTATTATTGTTCAAGTTTTGAGGTAACAACAAATAGCATTTTTCAGTTAACAAAATCTTAATTTTCTCGAGCAAACGTAGGCATCGAAGCAACAAAAGAAAATGGCAGAAACAAAAGAACCAGAATCCACAACAATACCCCAGGACAGCAGGTAATATTAACAGATGCTTAAGGGTGAATTAGCTTCCTCTTGGTAAACAAATCTGATTAATTTAGATTTTTTTAACATAACCAAAAAAATAAGAGGAAAACAACGGCAAACATGTGCAGCCCCGGAAAGCAAACCGGAAGAAATTTTGAAGTGGGAGTAGTATATATATACTGTAATTGACAATTTAATCTCACATAGTTAACTTGGATGAAATAGTAAAAGAAAGTTCAACCAGCTTCAAAATTAATGATTGGGAAATGATGCTGATGTAAACACTTACTGGACTCTTATGTTCTTGACTCGGTCATTTTGTCTTGACTTTGCTAGTCTTTTCTGCGTCGTCAAGGCTTTCATAGACCATTTCCAAGTCTTGAACTTCCACGAAACCCTTGTAATGATTGAGAAGTTATAACTAATGCCGCCACAAAACCATCTAATCATACTGAAGTTCGGATAGGTCGAAAATTCGGTTATTCATATAAAATTTGCAGTTTATTAGTTGAAATTAGTAGAAGTTTTAATTTATATATATTATGATCATTGCTCCAACTTGAAAAATGCTAAACGATGTACATGAATTTTTAATTCAGGAATAAGTACGTATAGTTCGCTTCTCTGTAACATCCCAATTCTAATTTGTAAAAATTATTAGCCAAATTTTAATGTATTATTTGGATTATGGGTTCTCATAGTATGATATAATTAGGGGGTGTAAATGGTTCAATTTGATCGGTTTTGAGGCTTCTAACCATCAAGTATATGCCATAGCATCGGTATATTAGCAAGCAAAGGGTGTAATTGGGTTTTGAAACTTGTCCTACATAATTAAACGGTCAGGGTTGAGTGGGTTCAGTTAGCGACTACCAAGTACAAAGCATTAAAGCAATTAGCAAGCAAGTGGAGCGCAATAATACTTGTTGGTCAACGAACAACTAGAATAAAACTCTAAAAGGGTTCACAATATGCATAGCATTTTCCAATTAACAAAAGCTTAATTTACTCGAGCAAACGTAGGTACCCAAGCAACAGAAGAAAATGGCAAAAACAAAAGAACCAGAATTATCAACAACACCCAGAGGAACGAAGGTAATATTAACAGATGTTTAAAGGTAAGTTAGCTGCCACAACTTAATAAGAAGTACTGTTTTTTGCCATATTTTAGTTTTTTTTTTACTTATAAAAAAATATTTTAGGGTTTTCCCGCAAGCGCTATATTTTACATTGTTTTATAATAATTCAAATATAATTGTTGTTATCTCAAATCAACAATACCATTTCAACCACTGGAACCATAAATATTCGATCAAACCCTGAAAAATATCAAAGTCAAAGATGCTTAAGTTAGAATTTCAATAAAAAAAATTTGTATTTAATAGGTGGTCAAAATATACCTCAAAGTGTTGATTAGCCTCTTATTTATAGAGATTTTAAAGGTAGGAGTGAGAGTACTGAGTGATAACTCTGTTATCTAAAGATTTGTTGAAAGCTCAGTCTCCGGTATCAAAAAGAACATGCTAAACGAATAGTTTTTAAATGGTTTACATATTGGAGCCCATTGTTTAAGATGACTGAGGAGTGAAACAATGGGTCATAGCTAAAGGCTTTAAACCCAAAACAACTAATTAACAACTCAGAAAGAAGACTCATATCGAGATTAACTCTTCGACTCCTAAGATACTTCAACATCAGATTTTAGAAGGAAAAAAAACATGTTTTAGACCTATAAACCAAATGAGTTTATTCTATATGTCTTTGGGAAATTCGACCATTAAAGTGGTTGATACTCAGTATTCCACTCTTTCTATAGAAGAGTTAAATCGATTTTTCTTTTCAGTTTGGGTACTTGGTCATGACTTAGAATTAAGTTACAAAGAGTGAATATTAATAATGTTTTGGGCAAAACCCACTGCGGTCCCTAAGGTTTGACCATGTCTCTCGTGCGGTCCCTCAGTTTTGAAAATTAGCCGTTTCAATCCCTCACCCCCTCTTCCGTCAGTTGAGTTTAACGGGACACGAGAAATGTCTAAAATGCCCATGCCACGTCATTTAGTAATACTCAAACACTGAAAGCCCTCTTTCCCTCTTTCTTCACTTTACCTTTCTGCTCCCTCTCTCTTCACTCTCATGTATTTCTCATTCCAGTAACATTCTCTCTTGGTGTTCATTTTACATTTCCCATAACTGTGTGATCGGTCGTCTCTCTTCACGTCATTTGGTGTTCACGTTATCTTTCGTCTCTCCTCTCTTGAGTGTATGTTGCTCGTGAATCTATCTTCGGTCTATGACTCTCCCTCTCTTCTTCGCTCGGTTACATTATTGTCGTCGAAGAAGTAGCAAGGTGTGTTGGCTCCAATTGTGAATGCGACGGTCAGCGATGGTAGCTTCTGGGTAAGTGGCAAAAATGGGTAATGGGTTTGGGTTTTGACATAGGGTTTTGAAGCCGACAAACAATGGGTTTGGTTTATTTTATTTGTGTGAGGAAAATCAGGTTTTATATGTGGAAAATTGGCTTGTGTGTGTTGAATTTTGGGAATATAAGTACTAAATTTGCCAATCAAACTTGTGACGATTTTATTTGATCTAATGTGTTTGTATGTGCAATGGGTTTTGAAGCCGACTGACTAATATATGGTGGGTTTTGCAGGAATCGTTACACCGTCCACACAATCAGACTAATACATAAATCAGATGAAGTTTCCTTGGACAATGTTGATGAAGACTGCTACAGCTTTATGGATTTGTTTGATAATGCAATGGAAGCTTTCAGCATCGAGGCTGGTAGTGTTCTGTCATTTCAAGATAGGAAGGGTTGCTTCATTGAGAATGACAAGGATATATTGAGCATGTTTGAAAGATTTAGTTTTGAGCTAGTTATACCTATTTCTGTTGAAGTGGTAGGATGTCCCACAGTTGTGTTGCCTCCAGTGGTAATGGTTGATGTCGACGATGTTGATGATATGGATGAGATTAAGATGCAACATGACAAAGAACAATTTACATTGTCTGATATAGATTTTGAACCAGAAACTGGAATAAATCATCACCAACTTGAAGCACAGACAGAACCCCAACCTGAACCACAAAAGGAACCCAAAAATGAAGCAGGAATTGGCACTCAATCACAAAGAAAGAGAAAGAATGGTGTAGAGAAAAGGATTGAAAAGGGCAAAAAGAGCAGTAGGTGCAGTTTCAGACCAAGTGGAAAAGTTGTCAATGATGATTTTATTATATCTGATGAGGAGTATGTTCACTCTAATGATGAAGATTTTGATGTTACTGTTAAGACCAAATTCTCAGTAAGTGAAAATGAGTCTGAGAATGATCTTGAAAATGAGTCTGAGCATGGAAGTGATGACAATATTAAAGACGAACTTTTGTCAGATTGTCCTGACAATAGTTCTAAAGATGAACTGCGTGATGATACAGATGAGGAAGAGAGGAGTAGGTCGAATCCAATGAAGGGAATCAGAGGTTGGTTGTTTAATGGACCGGTTGATAAGGATTTTGAATTTGAGTATGGACAGTTGTTCAGGGATGTTAAGCAAATCAAGGAGGTGTTGTTAGATTACTGTGTGTTGGGTGGCTATGACATTCCCAGATTAAAAAATGACAAATTGAGATTGACAGCTATTTGTGGTAATCCAGAATGCAAGTGGAGGCTTCATGCTAGTCGTCTACCAGACAAGCAGACTTTCATGGTGAAGAAAACACCACAGAATCACGTGTCCATCAGAGATCTTGAAAAATCAATTGTCACTCCCAAATGGATTGCAAAACACATGCAAAAAGATCTAAGGGCAGAACCTAATATGAGTTATAGGTCTATGGAAGACAATTTAAGGAGGAAATTTGGTGTTGCATGTAAACAAGGAACCATCTGCAAAGCTTAAAGAAGAGTAAGATTACATAATGAAGGAACACATACGGAAGCTTTTGCAAAGTTACATGGATATGTAGAAGTGCTAAAAAGGCTAGACATTGGCACTGTTGTTAAGTTTGCTTATCAGGACAGACAAGACTTGGATGCACAACCCGTTTTTAAAAGAATGTTTGTAGCTTTTCCAACTACATTTCACGGTTTTTATAATGGATGTAGGCATTTTTTGGAGTGGATGAAACCTTTTTGAAGGGACCGTTTGAAGGGATGCTACTGACTGCAGTTTCAGTGGACGACAATAAAGGAACATACCTATTTGCTTTTTGTATTGCTGAGGGAGAGACTACTGAGTCATGGGTTTGGTTTTTTGATTGTTTGAAGGGTTGCATAGGAGAAAACAACAAAGGAGTCTCATATACAATAATGAGCGACAAACAAAAGGTTAGTAATCAGTACTTGTATTCTGAAAATTTTGGCACAGTGTGTCATATATGGTACTGCTAATTTAACATAAGTTTTCATCTAGAGTGCTATGTTAATTTAGTATCATTTATAGTTTTTATAGTTATGACAATCAATTTGTCAAAAGAAGGAAGAGTCAAATTCATGTAAAATAAGCCCTAAAGAATACAAATTTGTTCCAAAATTATATGGTCCATCAACTCTTGTTCCAAAACTTTTGGTGTTGTTAAGCATAGATTAGTATGAGAATTAGATTGTGCTGTGTGAAGTGCTAATGTGTTGCAAACAGCTATGGTTTAGATTCAGTTGGAGGTTTTTACAGTATGAGTTTGTTTTCTCATAATGGTCTTACTTGATTGTTATTTGATTACAAACTCTACTCTTGTCATAAAATGTTAGAAGGAAACATATAACCCATGAAACATTAAACATAGTTTTTGCTAACATTGAAATACTTATAATTAACATGAAGAAGGAAAATGAATGCTAACACTTGATTGGTTGTTGGGTTAACCTGCAGGGTCTTATTAATGCAATTGAAGAAGTATTTCCAACTGCACACTCAAGATTCAACACCAAACACTTATATGCTAACATGAAGAGGGAAAATCTAGGTTTGGACATTTATGAAATTTTTTGAAGCTGCACCAGAGTGTGTTATGGAGTGGCTCGAGAACACGTCTGAGCAAGCCCACGACTGGTTAGCAGAGAAGCCTTTTCACCAATGGTCTTGCCATGCTTATGACGTCACCTCAAAGAGTGATTATCACACAAACAACATGACAGAGAGCTACAGGAAATTAGGTCAATGAATGCTTTAAAACTTGTAAATGAGTTGAGAAGACAATTGATGATCATGTTTCACAAGAGATATGGTAAGGCTTCTTTGATGGATGGGAAATCACCAAAGATGCCTAGAACAAATTGATAAAGTTAGAGAACCAGTCTAGGGTGTGTAAACTCATACCTGGCAGAGAAGAGCATTATGAAGTAGTGGAGGGTCCCAACTCGTTTGCAGTGAACTTGAATGAAAACACTTGCAACTACAACTAGTGGGAAATTTCAGGTTTTTCATGTAAGCATGCTGTGAAGGCCTTGATCTACGAACGGGCAAATCTTGAAGATTACTGCCACCCTTACTATAGTGTTGAGAACTACATGACTGCATACTATAGGGTGATTCATCCAATTTCAACCTCTGAACTTGCAACAACACCAACCACAGTACAAATACTTCCACCACCAGCCAAATGCAAGGCACGCATACCAAGGGTGGCACGAAAGAGAGATGTTGAGGAAGGACTCAGCCATAAGAGATCCAACACAGTAAGGTGCTCAAAGCGTGGACATACTGGCCATAACTCCAGATGTTGCCAATGTGGTCCAACAAAGAGCAAAAAAGGCAAAAAGAAAACCACACAGATGAGGAAGAGCAAATATGAAAGTGAGGGAAATGCAAAGGCTGGAAAGAAGAGAAAATTTGGAAATGAATGAACAACAAAGTCTAGAAAGAAGAGCGAGTCCACACCGAGGAAGAAACAAAGGAAGACAAATGACAATGTATGTATGCTTCCACAATTTGTTTTTATTTCGTTCCACTGTATTGTTGATTAAATTTGGGTTGCATTTGATGTTCATTTCTATGTCTTTACCTTTAGGTTGTTGGATCTAGTCAAGGAGATGGGGTTGTATTAGGTAGGGGACGCACTTAACAAGTCATGTGCCTGAAGACTTTTGCCTTTTGTGACTTTTAATATGTTTTCAACAAAGTGACCTTGATAATGCAACTGGTGGACCACTTATTGTTGTCTCCATTATACTTTGTCTATTTTGAGCCTCTGTCATTGTGTTGATTCAGATGCTACTTGTTGTCTTCATTTGTTACAATATGACAACAAGTTTTAAACTTTGTAACAACCATGTATTGACCATTTACTATATATGTGAGTTGTTATTGTCAACACTTTATTAAATTATTGTTGAGCCTTTGAAATTGTTATTTAATTTTTATATTTTAGTTTCTCCAGGCTCCAAATTTCAGCACAACAGACCTTGATTGGACTTAACTTGATTCCAAATTTTCCAACAGGGCTTGAAATGCACATTTTGACCCCTTTTTTGTGTTTCGTCATACTGTTAGGGACCAAAATAGACAATAATAAATCTAAAAAAGGATCGAAATAGACAATAATATAATAACTAAAGGACTTCGTTGGCTAATAATTTTGTCAACTACTTATACATCCCATCCCTACTGTTGTCTTCTCTTTAAGAGAGCAACACAAAAATACCTACTACGTTTCTAGAAAACTAACCCCAAAACCCACTCTAATTATAGCAAATCACAAACAAAAGCACCACAAAGACCAACATCAACAGTGCATATGTTGCATTTTTGGCATTGTTGATCGAATTCTTCACTTCCACCATAAAGATTGCATTTTCTCTTCTCAAATTAGCTACCTCCTCCAAAACTCTCTCAACCGCTCTTTACATCTGAGAACTGACCTCCATTGCAGTACCATACAGTGTTGGATTTGCCCAATCCAAAAAATTCCCACATACCCCATTGTCACGACAATAATATAGCCTATCTTTGTTCTTCTCACTCTCAGAAATCTTCACTCAAGCCCTTCTACAACATCGACAATCTATATTTTGAAATTTTGGATAACCTTCTTCAACATCTTGGGTTGATCTATATGCTCAACTTGTAGACATTCTTGTTGACAATTTCAATTTTAGGGCTTTGAGAGAGAAAAAAAAAATTGTCTACTAGGGTTTTATTTCTTAAAGTTTTTGACCCATTAACAATACCCAAAGGGTAATCTTGTCATAAAAATCATGTTTTTGATGGGGTCTGTTGCCACATAAGCAAGTCTGACATGTCTCGTTAAACTCAACTGACGGAAAAGGTGGTAAGGGATCGAAACGGCTAATTTTCAAAACTAAGGAACTGCACGAAAAATATGGTCAAATTTCATGGACCGTGGTGGATTTTGCCCTAAATTTCTTTTGCCTCTTTCAAGAAGTGTTTTTGCTAATATTCGATTTTTCTTCTCAGTTTGGGTGCTTGGTCATGGTTGATTTGTTTTTTTTTTTACGGAAGAGGTCATTGATAGAAGTTTGATAACACGGAATGGCATTTTCATGGACAATTTCCAAGTCTTGAGCTTCCACGAATCCCTTGTAACGATTGACATGTTAAATCATGAAAGAAAACACATAGCAAGTTCAAACTTATTGACTCAATAAACATCATTTTCTTTCTCAAGTGCCTTATTGGCATCGTTTAACAGTCAAACGATGACAATAAGGAATGTACAAGGAATGGGTCACAAACAGATAGCTAAAATTAAACTATAAAAGGGTTCATGATTTCATGTTAAAGTATGAACGTTACCAATTAACAAAAGCTTAATTTATACTCTAGCAAACCTAGGCAATATGAAGCAACAAGAAAAGAAGGCAGAAGAAACGCCCCCAGGAAAGGTAATGTTTAAGGGTAAATTAGCTTCCTCTTGGTAAAAAAAAAAGTTAAATTATTATATTCACTATCATGCCAATTCTTAAAAAAATGGTATTAGTTTAGAGATGGATGTATATTAAAAGAGATTTAGAGATTAATACCAATTCGAAAACCAACTGTAGATTTTTTTACTAGTTTAATTATCTTGTATAAATGTTATAAGGTAAAAAGGGAAAGAAAAAGATTACTAGGATTGTTGTATCAGAAGACACTTTTGTCGAGACATGCACTTGTACAAGATTTTTTTTTTATCGGTAATTGTACAAGAATTTTATTTAAAGAAAATAAACAGAACTCTTATCTAAAGATTAATGCCGAAGCAAATATGAATTGCGTTGATTTTCGGCCATATATAACGTTTTTGCTATCTGGATTTTATAACAGAAAAGTAAATGCTGGAGAATGTTTCAGTGTTGTGGAATTTGCGCTACTATATGCAGTTGTATGATGGATTGCTCGCAATTCTTCAGTGGATCGTGAAACACCCGGCAAGAATTTTTCGTCACATGATTAATTAATGTATTGTTTGTTGTTCCTGTTTCTTCTTCATCGTCATATTTGAATTGTTTTTAAGGTTGTGAATTTCATGCTAGTTGAATAATGAAATGTTGATGTTTGCTAGTTAATTAAAACTGATGAATGGTCCATGCACTACAAGAAAATGTCAGGTTTGTGACAAAACTATTGCGACAAAAACATTTTTGTCACAATTTTTGTAATGATAAATATTCATTAGTTCGGAAAAATGCATTAATAACTACAATAAACTTATTGCTTATGTGTATTATTAAAGGATCATGAATTTGATTTGTGATGGAGCAAATAAGACGACTTATCACTACCTCATGGACTATATGCAATTATTACAAACCGCTACATGTTCTATTAAAACCGTTGCATTAGACTAAGAATAGAAATTGTATATTATTCCATGTTAATAATAAAAATAGAATAGAAAATGCATAATTTTTTGTGTGTATACCTATATAAACAAGTTTAAATCGAGCTTGTAACAAGTGTAATGTCAAACTTATTTGCGAGCCTAATATATAAATTGCTCACGAGCTCATTTGCAAGTCCACTGGTGAGTTAGTTTTTGAGCCATCTATCAACAATATCGATCCAAAACATGAACAAATTCTTATCAAGCCGAACATCAAATCGCTGGTGCTTGGCTCAGTTCATTTACACACTATACTGAGCAGCGCACCTGTCATGATCACCGATGCACCAAATAAGACCATGTCCTTGATAAACTACGTGGATGACCGGCTCATTGGTCACATAAGATATTCTTTATTTATGTATCAGTCACATAAAATTGATATTATAATAAGCCTACTTGTAGTCGTCACCAACAACCAACATGACATTTTATAAATGGACATGACAGTCAACTATATGATAATTAGGGAGACTCGTTCTTCATCAGTTGAATGAGTTTAGCAAGTTGAGAGAAATAATGTTCTTGTGGGTTAATACCATAAAAGGAAGCATATGATATATATTTGTGTACAAACGCCTTACCAACTACGAAAGCAAACGTCGATCGGCACTTAAGCAAAAGATAAATATGGCAGCATCTACGGCAACGCTCCCCGGGCAGGTAATCATAGATGTTTAAGACCTATGTTACCTACCACAACTCAAAACTGTTTAATTGTTTGCATGATGAAAGCATAATTTAAGATATTACAATATTCTTTCTGAGAAAATAAGTCATTAACCAAGTAGTGGTTCAGCAGGTAAATAAATAAGATTTGTACTCCATATTATGCGTTCAAAACTTGTGGAGAACAACTATAAAAAGAAGAAAAAGAAAATATGCCATTGATATCTCATTATTATCTTTTTTAGTGAGTAATTCAATCCTCAAATGAAAATAACTGTGAGTGAGTGCAAAACTAAATTGTGTTTATGTCATGGCCATGTTTAACGTTTTGGCTATGTGGGATTAATTATGTCAGGACATAGAGGAGGAGGACCTTCAAACAGCAGCAAATGTTGGAAACTTGGGGTTGAATGTAAACGAAGCCATTAATAGAGGTGGTGGTGGTGATGAAGATAATTGCTATTGTTGGTGCTGTGATTGTAGTTGGCTTCTTTGTTTCTCAGACTGCAGAAATTGGGATTGTTCTTTCGATGTCACCTTCTTATTTTGCTGCTGATCACCATTAAACACCCTCCTAAGAATCTTCTGCCACATGAATTACACTTCTGCTCGTTGTTTTTTTTTTCTTTTTTCTTGAGTTTTGTTTTTAAATCTTAGGACGTTGATTTTCGGCTCGAATATCATGGCCAAAAAGTAAGGCCGAAAGACATTTAAAAAAATTTAATACCTAAGATGCCTTTATTGGAACAACCCTGTAAAAAGATTGGAGACATTCCAGAGAAATGAACTATCTCACTACTATTTGTCTTGAATAAAGCATTTAACAGCTCGCTTGGTTGGAGTAACTAAATGAGAGAAGTGTTACTTCTTAACAAGTAGGTAAATTTTATTTGTTTGGTTGAATAAAAAAAATTGAACTTTATAGAAAATCAAACATTTAACTTCCTTTTAACTTCGAGAAGTAATTTCTTGAGGGACAGTTAGGAAATTCAACTTCCTTAGTAACCAGTCAAATATTTTATGAATATACGCTCAAAATACTATTTATTTATAATTTTTTATTTATTTTTAAAATTTTATAAATTATTTTACAAATAAATTTTTGATAAAATATTTTATAAATAAATTTCAATTTTATATAAGTTATAAAAAATATTTTATATTTTTAGGATTTTCAAAATATGTTTTATATTAAAAATTTTCATTTAATTAAATAAATAAATTTTGTCAAATTTTAAAAATAGTCTTCATTATAGAATTGTGTGTAAAAATAAATGTAGTTTTATTTCTCATAAGAAAAAATATATTATGTAATCAAAATAAATATTTTTTTCTTTAATTTTTTATATTATTAATTTAAATTTAATAAAAATGAGGGTATTATTGACTTTTGTCAACTAACTTCTTAGAAAGTATAATTTTAAATCAAACACAATAAGATGCACTTCTCAATAATTTAACATGCTAACCAAACACATTTATAAGTTATTTCTCAGAAAGTTACTTCTTGAAAAATAACTTTCCAAGAATTAACTTTCAAAAAATTAAACCAAGCGAACTCTTATTGTTTCAACATATTTGAAAGGAAATAGATGAGACTGATGACAATAGGAGAATAAAGTATAAAATTAGAAGCTTTATGAATTAGTTTTCCAGTCCATTTGTCTGAAATTATTTTGGATATCACCCCACCATAAAATTAGGAAAAATTGTATATTTGAGAAAAGTCAACGGGTAGTTCAAAATATGATGAGCATATTTGAGGAAATGTTATATTGTTCTATTATGTATTTATTATTTTATAACATGATATCCTCTTAATCTGTGAAGTATATTCCTTTTTCTCTTTTCCATATTTTGATACTAAAAGGACGCAAATATACCAGAAATTCATAGAAGTAGAAGCGTTTAATAAATACTACTTATATGTTAATTTAGACCTACCAACATGTGGGCCACCATGATGACATGGCTCTGTTTGAGGTGGGTCCTCCTCGCTGAACAATCGAGTCTGGAACTCTATATGCATTATTATAACCACAATGTTATTTCATGCAACCGTCCTATGCTCTTCTTTCCTTTTGCATGCATCAAACAACATGGGGGTTAATAACACCCATGCTCGCTCAACCCCCCTGAATTGTTCACTAGTCACTAAACCCATTTTTTGTTCGGGGTGGTCACTCGAGTTCGATTAATTTTTTCAGATAGGTCACAACCACGGTATGAAACCCAAAAGCCAAACCACCAAA
This sequence comes from Flueggea neowawraea, assembly GCA_948243855.1. Taxonomy (NCBI): domain Eukaryota; kingdom Viridiplantae; phylum Streptophyta; class Magnoliopsida; order Malpighiales; family Phyllanthaceae; genus Flueggea; species Flueggea neowawraea. The sequence continues at coordinate 4,887 of CAODLS010978381.1, read as the reverse complement.
TCACTTCGGATGACATGTTGGACCATATGGACATCAAGTGGCATTGAATGTCAGTCCATGTGTATTAATGAGTAGACATGGCATTTGCCACGTGGACCTTCTTTATTTTTAAATTGAAAACATTTTCTCATTCCTCTTCTCTCTCTAAGACCAACTAATTCTCTTTCTATTCTGAAAAATCAAAATCCTTAACAATTCTTTCCTCATGCTCCTAAAAAGATCGAAACCCATAAATCCACAATTTGTCTTTATCTCTTTAAAACCAATTCATTTGTGCTCTCTCCCACATACTCTATGTCTTTCTGAACAATTTTTTCTTCAATTGAAAAAACTGACAAAAAAATAAAAAATAAATCGAGAAGAAAAAAAAACTTGAAGAAATCAATCCATAATAAATGACAAAGATGAAGACGGATTGAAAAAACAAACCCGAAAGAAACAACTCCACAATCAATTGGCTTTTCATTTTTTTCTCGTTGGAATTAAATTTTTTATTAGGGTTTTGAATGTTTGATCTGGGTGTAATTTTTGATCTATTTTTCAAAATTTTTATCCAATTTTTAATGTTTGATCGATTTTTTCAATTTTGCTCTAGGTGTTGCTCTTTGTTGTTGACAAGAAAATAATAGTTTTTGGATCTTGCTGGACTTTTGGATCTTTCGTTGATTTCGGCTGGGTGAATGCTGCAGTTAAGCTAATTTGAGTTTTCATCCCATATCAATGATAAATTTATGTTTATGTTGTGGTTTTAGCAAGAAGTGAGAGGAGAGACAAAGAGTTGAGTAAAAATTTTCTTTTTCAACTAAGGATAGAAATGAGTTATCGACCACTCTACTAAAAAGGTTTTTAATTTTAAAATAAGGTCCACGTGACAAATGTCATGTGTACTCATTAATGCACGTGGACTGCCACTTCGTGCCACTAGATGTTCACGTGGTCCGACGTGTCATCTAAAGTAGTCCAATGTTTGGATTTTTGGGTTTTGCACAGTAGTTGTGACTTAATTTGAAAAAAAAAAAAGCTGAACTTGAGTTATCATATTGAACAAAAAATTGGTTTAGTGACTTTAGTGAATAATTCTGGATAGTTGAGTGACCATGGTCGTTACTAACCCTCAAAAATTGCTAGCCAGTTGTCACTGCCAACGCAGCTTAAGACTTAAGTACGTGGTGGATGAGCATGTGGCTGTCCCATGAAAAAACATTTTTCTCCGAAAGCATATTTATATTTATTGAATCAATGGAAGTCAACTATTGCCCACCAATTGGCAACGATGTGCTTTTTTATTCTCGTTTTGGAAGAAGAGTGACCCAATCTCAAGAACGTGCATTAGGAAGTCATTTTTTTGTTTCGATTTTATAGCGTTGGAGATTATCTTGGTATAAATGAGATATATAAATTCAATACTGCATTCATGTAGTTTACTTGGGTAATTGTGGAGGGTTACCATTTCACTATTCACATGCAATGTTACTTGATAGTTCCACTATCACAATTCGTAAGATTACCCTAGACTTCCTGGTGGATCCAGCAACATACGGATGACGTGGACAGATCAAAAGATGACCACAAACAAGTGTATAATATAACAGAAGCAGAGGGAAAAGCGCCCACAACTGCAAGACGAAAATGTACAGTAAAATTCTCACTCAACAATGCTGTCATTCCACATTAGCCTGCACCAAGTCTACCCGCTAACGTTGAAGCACCTTTTTTAGTACTATATATGTAGCCTCACACTTCAGGCAATGCCAATACAATGCGACCAACGAGTTTAGTGTTTCACAGTAGCCGTGGAAGCTCTTCACACACCTGATTTTTGACTTCATTCTTGTCACCCTTCTTTGTCGTTCACAATTTACATAGCCATTAACTAGATCACTCACTCTGTTGCGGTTTTCGAGCCTGGATATGTAAATCAGGACATGATCTGCTCTGATCTTGCACTTCTTACAGAGAGTTGACCTGGTTTCTTGAGCTCCGTCAAACTATGTAAACAGTATATTAAAAACTATCAGCCTGTTGTGTGTGTTTTGAGTCTTGTTTGTTCAAGATTTCAAGTAAGTCTGAGTTATTGGTCCGAAAAGAAGCATGGAGGAGTCATTCGTGCCATTACGTGGAATTAAGAATGATCTTAAGGGAAGATTAATGTGTTACAGGCAAGACTGGACTGGTGGACTCAGAGCAGGATTCAGGTACGTAAATCTCTTCATTTTGCTATGTGCAAAAATTTCTTGTTGTTGTTTGACTTCAATGTTTAAATTTTACTATGTTTGTAGATTATATAAATTTTACTATGTTTAAATTTTTTTTCTTTTCAGGGTTTTGGCTCCGACCACATACATATTCTTTGCCTCTGCAATTCCGGTCATTTCGTTTGGCGAACAACTGGAAAGAAATACTGGTATTGATCATTAACATCGGTTTTGTTTATTTAAATGATTAAAAAGTTATTCATTTCTTGTTTTAATCCTTTGCCAATATAAACCTCCATTTCAGGAAAAAGTAAACCTTTTTCTTGAAAAGGAGCCTAAGTAAAAGGGAAAGAATATTCTGTAAGATTGACTCTGTGTTTTTTCCAGATGGAGTTCTGACAGCAGTTCAGACACTGGCATCCACTGCAGTATGTGGGATCATACATTCAATCATTGGAGGTCAACCCCTGCTGATTCTTGGAGTTGCAGAGCCTACTGTCATTATGTACACATTCATGTTTAACTTTGCCAAAGAGAGACCTGATTTAGGCAGAGACTTGTTTTTAGCCTGGACTGGATGGTGAGATAAACCCACTTTCCTTCCATCCTGATTTACCTTTTTTACCAAGCACCAACTAAAGTTAATTTCTTGGTAATGTGTTTTTTCAGGGTTTGTGTATGGACAGCACTGCTTCTTTTCATGCTGTCTGTTTTAGGAGCGTGCTCCATTATAAATAGGTTCACTCGTCTGGCAGGAGAGTTGTTTGGTCTGCTTATTGCAATGCTCTTCATGCAACAAGCTATTAAAGTAATAAACAGAGTTGTTTCATCTTTTATTGCTTTATAACAGTACAAATTTCTTCAAAGCGCATTGACAGTCCATTGATTTACTGGCTTCGTCAGGGACTTGTGGACGAATTCCGCATCCCGCAACGGGAAGATCCAAAACAAGTCCAGTTCATACCTTCCTGGAGATTTGCAAATGGGATGTTTGCTTTGGTTCTGTCATTTGGACTCTTGCTTACTGCATTAAGGAGCAGAAAGGCAAGGTCTTGGCGATATGGAACTGGTCCGTGACTTGAATACTCAGGTTTCCAATTAAAATTTACAAAAAAAATTTCGTCAGCATTTGAAGACTTAAAAGTCATGTAATTTGACAGGTTCTCTGAGAAGCTTCATAGCAGACTATGGTGTGCCTCTCATGGTCCTGGTATGGACTGCTGTTTCTTACATTCCATCTGGTAGTGTTCCAAAAGGGATCCCTCGCCGCCTTTTCAGCCCAAACCCCTGGTCTCCTGGTGCATATGAAAATTGGACTGTCATTAAGGCATGTTGCTTAATCACACAAAACATATTTTAATCATTGTGTTACATTATCCATGGAAGAAGAAGTTTATGGCTATTAACTCTTTGATAAACAGGACATGTTGAATGTTCCTTTTTTCTACATCATCGGAGCTTTCGTTCCAGCAACAATGATCGCGGTGCTTTACTATTTTGATCACAGTGTAGCATCTCAACTTGCTCAGCAGAAAGAGTTTAATTTGAGAAAACCACCTTCTTACCATTATGACTTGCTTCTTTTGGGTTTTCTGGTATACTAGCTTCCACTGCTTTTTGAGTAATCTTTAGATACGTTTTTCTGTTTGAAATTTGTGAAACAGCGCTCATAACTCTCCATTGCAGACCTTAATGTGCGGTCTTATCGGAATTCCCCCATCAAATGGAGTCATCCCACAATCTCCTATGCACACCAAGAGCCTGGCAACACTAAAACACCAGGTAACATGTTCCGAAATTTGAATTCGATTCTCTCCTTGACTTGATTGCTTGTTTTGCATCTTGATTCCATTTGTTTATCATCTGCAGTTGCTCCGAAATCGACTTGTTGACACAGCACGCAAAAGTTTGGGAAAGAATGCTAGCTTGGGCCAACTATATGGAAATATGCAAGAGGCCTATCAGCAAATGCAGACCCCTTTGATCTACCAACAGCCCTCCGGAGTAACATCTCTACATAATTTGCTTTTATTTCAACATATAATCTTAGAAATAATACGCTAAAAGATATCTGTAACTGATCAGGGTCTAAAGGAATTGAAAGAATCAACAGTCCAAGCAGCAACATGCACAGGACACATCGATGCACCTGTTGATGAGACGATATTTGACATAGAGAAGGAGATTGATGATCTATTGCCAGTTGAGGTAAAAGAACAAAGGGTTAGTAACTTGCTTCAAGCTGCAATGGTTGGAGGGTGTGTTGCAGCCATGCCCTTCCTCAAAAAGATTCCAACATCAGTCCTCTGGGGCTACTTTGCTTTCATGGCTATTGAGAGTCTACCCGGTAACCAGTTCTGGGAACGGATACTACTTCTCTTCACTACACCAAGCAGAAGATACAAGTAATTGAATCAAAATGAGCCCATTAATTTCACATTTTCTTTACATAATTTCTCCATAACTGACATAAAAAAATATGTTTGTTGCAGGGTCTTGGAGGATTATCATGCAACCTTTGTGGAGACAGTGCCTTTCAAGACAATAGCAATCTTCACCATTTTCCAGACAATTTATTTGCTTGTATGTTTTGGTCTCACATGGGTTCCAATTGCCGGAGTCATGTTTCCATTGATGATTATGCTTCTGGTTCCAGTAAGGCAATACATCCTTCCCAAGTTCTTCAAAGGAG
>CAODLS010978373.1:0-15193 GCA_948243855.1 Flueggea neowawraea | reverse complement strand
ATGAATACAACATAATTATATATTGATCATTCAACAAACATAGTAATGATATATTAATAATCATCATCTTTTTTACTTCTTACAAACTTACTGTCAAATTGCAGGCACATGTCTGCAACTAACTAGAAACTAAAAATATACATATCATTTTGTGTTTATAGGTCTTAGAGTTACAATAAGTTTCTGCATCAAAATACACAACAATGGTGTCTCTTTAATTCCCATTTTTGGTCCAACATATGCAGCTGTACTAATATGATTCTGATGGCGTGACGATATGGACGGTCGAATTAATTAACTTTTTGATGGGTCCTCTATATCATCAATGTTTTATTGTGTTAGATATATATACTATAATTCTTTTTCATGTAGCAACGAGGCCTAAAATTTCGTAGCTATATATACTGTTGCTAATGGGATTTCTGTGCACAACATGATTTCTACTGATGCATCAAAGTTCCAAACAGTTGTTTTTTTTTTATTTTTAACAAATCGTGTAATTTGCGGAATCGAACTTCCAACCACTTACTAAAGTTATTTTAATATGAACGAACTACAAACTCATTAATAAACATTTTTTCTTATTTTTCGCGTTCAAGCAAATATAGCTAGTTAATATATGAAGAGAATCTTAATTGAGTTGTTGATTACCAGTGGTTATTATGCAGGTTAGAATTTGAATTTTAAAATATATTTATTAGAATATTCTAATTTTTGAATTATTTTTTAAATTATTAATAATTTTTTATAAGCCATCTGACATTGGTAACCTCTATTTCACCACATCAATATGCCAACATTGGCATTACAGAACCATCTTATTCCTTTTATCAATCATTCCTGGCTTGAAATTTTTTCCAAAATGATTACTAAAAATTGTATTCATGTTAATCCTCTGCAATAATGTAATAATATTTCACACATACATTTAATTATTTTCTCCACTAATTTTGTAATCATAATATGTAAGCATAAATTTTTTTTAAAAAAAAGAAGTAAAGATATACATGGTTGTCAAAAGCAACAGGGCAGTGCAGCTATTTTAAATGATTGAAAGTGCAATTCCAACATCTCTCATTCAAAGCAATGAATAGCATACAACACCTTTGATCAAAAGCTAAATGGGTATTTTTGTCATATATTTTTTAAAAAATTATATATATATATATAAAGACATAGCAGCATCAACTTTACTTTTTTTTTTCTGTCTTCCCTAATATCAACGTTAAATTTCTGTTAGTTATCCAACGGTCTTATCATTTCCATTCTTCTTTATATAAACACAATTAACACAGAATCTAAAAGATAAAACTTGCCATCAATGTTAATATTGCGTTCATGTTAAAATGTAAATATAGGAATTCGCTTTAACCTGATTGGATTTGTATAGATACTCAGATATCAGTTTTATTTGGACTCAGTTATAATGACATTTTAGCAGATTTTACTTTATTAGTGTCGTAGTTTTCAGTGTGCGGATCTTGAGTAGTGAAAGTTTTCTCTACTTTCGTAATCCACCGTTATGTGGATTAGTTGAATAAAATGAACGTTCAAGAAAAATATCGCTAGAAAAGTAAAGAAAAAAAAAAAAAAGAAAGAACATAGTTCCCTTTAAAACAATATAGCACCACTTTCTTCTCTTCCTTTCTTTACATTCTGCTTTACTCTCCTTTCAAAGTTTTCCCTGCTTAAAAAAGCTTGTTAACACATAGAACTACACAGCTCAAACTAGAAACTTGGTCTTTTTTTACCTTCTCTGTTCCTTCTTCTTCTTTATGAGAGAAAATAAGAGAAAAGAAAGGGAAAGAAAGGAGAGGATTATCTTCTTCCTTGTATTTGAAGACTCCTTTATTATGTGAATTGAAGATGTTTGATTCCTTAAGCCTATACACACTTGAAGTTTCTCAGATTCTCTTCACTTTTGGTTCCGTTTTTAGAGACTCCATCATCACTCAACAACAACTCTCTTTCTTGTCTTTGCTTCAAGTCCTTCCAAGCTCAGTCCTTTGAGTGATTTTCTTTCTTTCAAACAAAACAAAACATGGTCCCCTTCATTTTCTTGACATTATTCTCTCTTCTTGGAACCACTTGTTTCGCTTCTTTGTTCAATGATTTCCATGTTTTAATCACATTAAAACAAGGGTTTGATTCGCCTGAACCGGTTTTGAGTACATGGAATTTTTCTAATCCAAGCTCAGTTTGTTCTTGGATTGGAATCCATTGCTCTCATGGCAGAGTTACTTCACTTGACTTATCATTTTTGAATTTGAGTGGCCCAATTTCACCTCGAATTTCAGAGCTTGATCAACTCACAAACTTGTCTCTTGCAGGAAACAACTTCACTGGCAGCATTGATTTCTCAGGGTTGAATAATCTTATATTTCTCAACATTTCAAACAACGAATTCAGTGGTGGTTTGGATTGGAACTACTCGAATATGGAGAATTTGGAAGTGCTTGATGCTTACAACAACAATTTCACAGCGTCTCTTCCACATGGGGTTTTGAGCTTGAAGAAACTAAGGTACTTGGACCTTGGTGGAAACTACTTCTATGGTAGAATCCCAAAAAGTTACGGGAAACTTGAGAGTTTGGAGTATCTTTCGCTGGCCGGAAACGATCTTCAGGGGAGAATTCCGAGTGAGTTAGGCAATCTTACTAACTTGAGAGAGATCTACCTGGGTTACTACAATGTTTATGAAGGTGGAATTCCCGTTGAGTTTGGAAATTTGGTTAATCTAGTTCATATGGATCTTTCAAGCTGTGAATTAGACTATCAAATCCCGGCAGAACTTGGAAACTTGAAGCTGCTTGACACACTTTATCTGCATATCAATCTGCTTTCAGGTTCTATTCCAAATGAATTAGGTAATTTGACCAAATTGGTAAATCTTGATCTCTCTCACAACGCACTTACCGGCGATATCCCATATGAGTTCATCAATCTCAGGCAACTCAAGCTTTTTAATCTCTTCATGAACAGACTCCACGGTTCCATTCCAGAATATGTTGCAGAATTTCCTAATTTGGAGTCTCTACAGCTGTGGATGAACAATTTCACTGGTGTGATTCCTCCCGCATTAGGCGAAAATGGGAAGCTTCAGATTCTTGATTTGTCCTCCAATAAGCTCACCGGAAGAATCCCGCCGGGTTTATGCTCCTCCAATCAGTTGAAGATTCTAATATTGTTCAAGAATTTCCTCTTTGGTCCAATCCCGAAAGGGCTAGGAACATGCTATAGTCTCACAAAACTAAGGCTGGGACAGAACTACTTGAATGGAAGTATTCCTGATGGCCTAATTTACTTGCCAGAGCTGACTTTAGCAGAGTTGCAGAACAATTTCCTGTCAGGAATGCTAGCAGAGAATCGTAATGCGTCATCGAAACCAGTAAAGATAGGCCAGCTCAATCTGTCAAACAATCAACTTTCAGGTCCTCTGCCAGCTTCACTTTCAAATTTTTCTTCCCTCCAAATCCTGCTTCTCAGTGGGAATCAATTCTCAGGTCATATTCCTCCTTCTATAGGAGAACTGAATCAAGTACTGAAGCTTGATATCAGCAGTAACTCACTTTCTGGTAACATTCCACCCGAAATTGGGAACTGTTTCCATATCAATTTCCTTGATTTGAGTCAGAACAACCTCTCTGGCCCCCTCCCGGCAGAGATATCAAATGTTCATATCATGAACTACTTAAACCTGTCAAGAAACCACTTGAACCAATCCATACCAAAATCCATTGGTTTCATGAAAAGTCTCGCCACTGCTGATTTCTCTTTCAACAATTTCTCCGGAAAGCTGCCAGAATCCGGCCAATTCTCGTTCTTTAACGCCTCTTCTTTCGCGGGCAATCCTCAGCTTTGTTGTTCACTCATTAACAATCCTTGCAACTTCACGACATTCACCAACACACCAAGAAAAGTTCCTAATGATTTCAAGCTAATCTTTGCATTAGGCCTACTTGTATGCTCACTAATATTCGTCACAGCAGCAATAATCAAGGCCAAATCGTTCAAGAAAACCGGTTCGGATTCGTGGAAACTGACAGCATTCCAGAAAGTAGAATTCACAGCCAGAGACATCCTAGAATGTGTCAAGGATGGAAATGTTATAGGCAGAGGAGGAGCAGGAATAGTCTACCATGGAAAAATGCCAAATGGGGTTGAAATTGCAGTGAAAAAACTCGTCGGGTTCGGACCGAACAGCCATGATCGAGGCTTCAGAGCGGAAATTCAAACACTAGGGAACATCAGACACAGATACATTGTTAAATTACTAGCATTCTGTTCCAACGAAGACACGAACTTGCTGGTTTATGGATACATGAGAAATGGGAGCTTAGGAGAAGCCTTGCATGGCAAGAAAGGTGCATTTTTGAGCTGGAATTTGAGGTACAAAATTGCAATTGAAGCTGCAAAAGGTCTCTGCTACCTTCACCATGATTGTTCACCATTAATTGTTCATAGAGATGTAAAATCGAACAATATTTTGCTTGATTCGAGTTTCGAAGCACAAGTGGCGGATTTTGGACTTGCCAAGTTTCTAGTCGATGGTGGTGCGTCCGAGTGTATGTCAGCCATTGCAGGATCTTATGGTTACATAGCACCTGGTACGTATCTCATTTCATTTATTTACATCATTTTTCATCTTTACACATTTTTTCGTCAAATTTTGTCACACAATTCTTCTCTTTTTGGTGCATAGATATATCATTGTTGTTTAACAACTATGAAGCTAAAGCTTAAAATTTTCTTTAGAACCAACATTCATATATAGGCTTGTTTGGTAAGTATACAGCGTGGCAAATAACAGATATAAGACTACCCGTAACCCACGGTCCATGAAGTCGTCCCACAGGAGGCTGCTCAGCATTTTTATTGTTATTTTATTAAAGTCCTCAGTTCCTAACCCCTCAGTTTTTTCATCTGTAACACAAGAGTTACTTTAAGAGTCCCGCGAGACGCCTACTCAGTTTTCCACTAAACACAATTTTATTTTAATCTTGTTTGAGTAAATCTGACTGTTGGATCAAAACGATCCAACAGTCAAATTTTGTTTAAAAAAAAACGTGCGTGTCAAGCGCGGGGCCAGTGGACCCGCGCCTGACAAATGTAGTCCATCCTCCCGCAGGAGGACGGGCTACTAGACCGGAACGTGTTAGCTCCGTTTCTAACCCCGTTATGGGCAGCCTAAGATAACATGTTTTTCATTAGTATAAAGGTACAGAAAATGACACGAAGTTTGAGAAAAATGCATATTAAATACTATATCCTGAAAATATATTAAACGAGATTGTTCATATTGAAGTTTTAAATTTAATTTTTTTTTCTCAAATTTTAAGAATTTTAACACTTAGATCATTTTTTGCAACCCAACATTTTTAACATGACATCCTAGTAGTATGAAATGGAGGCTAAAAAGGTTTCAAAGTATAACAAATTTCACATTCTTTTCCCTCCAAGACCCGAACCATTAGCAAACCCATAGCAGAAGTACATGGAATGGAAGCACAAGTGTTTTGAGTCTCTTTGTGTGCTAAAGTGACAGCTGAAAAACCACCCGTGATTTATGCTACCAAGAAGAGTGAGTGACACAGCAAACAAGACAATTTACCCTCCATAGAATGTTTTTGGTAACCACAACTTCAAACACAAAACACAGAGCAATGGAAGAAGAGCTGAGCTGCCACATAAAAGTGGGCTCCACCACCAACTCCCTTCTAATTTTTCCAGAGTCAGAAACAGTGAGGTCAATCTGACACTATATTACAGTCTGACAATGATATCTAACGTAACACAGCGTTGAGATTAGAGAAAGCTAACGCACATAATATTGCACACCTATTTAGATATTTTTTATTTTTCAAAAAATATAAAGACTCGTGCTTTAAAAAAGAAAAAGAAAAATGTGTATTTTGAATTAAAATAACTTTTTTTTGTCTTCGTTTAAACCAGTATGCAGAATTATCTTTGTCACTCTATCAAACTGTCCTTAAATAATGAATTACAGTAAGACAGCTTAATCAAATTAACGAGAGTTAAAACGTCATTATTCGAAACACTAAACATAGGAACAAGCACTAAAAAAATAGTGACCCTCTGTTTTTGTTGCTGTTGTGGGTTTTGAAGCTAATAGGGACCCTTGTTTGTGAACATGATTTGGGTCTTAAGTGTAAAGGCTGTTATTTCGTATCTGCTGCTTCCCACCACACCATGTCTCTTTCGGCTTCCATGGCTTTCTCTTGCAACTTGACATTTCTTTTTGTCTGTCCTCTTTTTTTAAAAAAAAATTAAATACTTTAGATATTGGTAAAATAATCTAGTTCAACAATTTTCTCGTTTTGTTTTCTTTTGTTTTGTTTTATTTTTATTTATTTAATTAGAAAACTTTACACCATACATATGGCCTTTTAAAAAAAATAAGTGATACAAATTGGGCTTTTATATAAATATGTATTTGTTTTCCAATATTTTTATATAACATGTTATCAGTAATGTATATTTCAGTTTAGGATAAAATTATGACTTCTACTATTATAAGTACATTTAGCGACACTTCCTATGACTTTTAACAACAAATTGTAACATTGAGTAAAAGCGGGTAATTTTTTCTTTGATGAGCGGTAATTTTTTTTTTGTAAGTAGCGAGTAGCATTGATAGGATCAAATCATTCTCGGTGTCATGCTTAGTAGTTTAACTACGCTGTAGGTTTATTACATCTAATAATTGTTGCCGAACATAATGTTGAAATCATGAAAAGTAACAATATTCTTGAATTGCAGAGTATGCATACACATTGAGAGTGGACGAGAAAAGCGATGTATACAGTTTCGGAGTAGTACTCTTAGAGCTGCTAACAGGGCGGCGGCCGGTGGGAGATTTCGGGGAAGGAGTAGACATAGTGCAATGGAGTAGAGTGGCGACGGGCAATCGGAAAGAAGAGGTGATGAGAATCATCGATCAAAGGCTAACGATGGTGCCCAAAGATGAAGCAATGCATTTGCTCTTCATTGCCATTTTATGTAGCCAAGAAAACAGCATCGAACGTCCGAAGATGCGAGAAGTAGTTCAGATGCTCTCCGAGTTCCCTCGTCATTATCACTCTTCGACTTCGTCGCGAAATTTCAAGAATGCTGCCGAGGAGAAACATTCTGTGACATATAAACAAGATACTTTGGTTTAAGGGGATTGATTTCTTTTGTTTCTTTAACTTAGGGGTTTTGTGGCATATTTAGATCGGCTTTGATTTTGTTATAGCCTTGGTTTGTTTTTGTGGAAAGTAAAAGTTTTCTCCTTAATTTGGAGATTAGATTTTAGGCATAGAAAAGAGTAATAATTCATGGCTGGGATCGATGATCTTGTAATCCTCTTTTGTGGGATCGATGATCTTGTAATCCTCTTTTGTACAATAGCTTTATAGTTTTCATTAGACATGCCATACTTTTGGGTTTCCACAAGTTCCCACCAAAACTATCTTGTTCTTCTTAATTTAAACGAAGATAAAATACTTGTTCGATCCCATTTTAATACACATTTTTCATTTTTGAGATCCCATATTATAGACACTTTATTCTACTTACTAGTTGCAGGGATTGAGTTTAATAAACATCGGCTGCTTGCTTTTTCTTTAGAAAGTTTTTACATTTTTTTATGTTTTCGCTAGCCTTTTACTAGTTAACAAGGGCACAGTATAAACAATATAATTAAATATATTTTAGTATATTTTAGTAATTTCGGTGAATAACTACTCATCTATGATAGATGAGCATAAATGTCTTGCTTGATTATAAATTTACGCTACTTAATTTAACATATCATTAAATGATTACAAGTCAACGCTACTTGATTTTACATATGATTAAATATGTTGAATGAGTAAAACTATAGAACTCTTTTTTCTTTTCCGAATACAAACAAAACTGCATATCAAGAAGAAATGAGGGATTACCAGCAAGCTATTAGTTTGATTGTTAATATGCTAAGTGAACCAGAACTACAAATCAAAGACTGTTGAAAGGGAAACCCATTAAGATTCAATGTTACCCTTTCAACCACGGCTGATGCATGCATCTGGGTTCGAACCGAGCTTCATGCGTGCATGCGTTTAACGCCTCTTTGTGTTGAGTTGAGGCCTAATAAAAAAAAATGTAGTATATTAATATTAGAATTCAGTTTGTAGTGCATTGATATTTGAATAAACTCTAAAAATAGCAAATTTACTTCGTCGTGAGAACAAATAAAATGACGAATTTAAAAAATAAAGGACAAAATCCATGACGGTATCTAAGGCTTAGTGATATATCTCTCCTAATCCCTACAAGTTTTAAATTGGTCGTTTTGATCCCTCACCCTTACATTCTTAGTCAAATATAACGAGTCACGTCAGATTTTCTGTCGTGGCATATGTAACCTACTAATTTTAAAAAATTAATGATAAAAATGCACTCCCCTCCTCATCCATTTCTCTTCTCCCTCTCCCCTCCGATCTCTTCTTCGCTTTCGCCATCAATAACCCATCTAGAACCAAAGTTCTGCACAATCAACAACATAACAAACACCAAAACGAAAGCCCTAAGTAATCAAAAGAAAAAATAAGAAAAGCAGAAACACGTTCAATTCTTCAAAGGAATAACCACCAAAAACCATACATTTACAAGCAGAATTCACAATTAACACTCTGCATCACCGATTTCCACACAGAGAAAGCCAGAAACACAAGAACCCACAAAGCCAAAAAAGTGAGAAATTTACCAAGAAAACAGAAACTTCGCAGGTTGAAAAACGCACTGCAAGTGTGATCTGAGGTAAGCAAACTCTTCCCCTCCCTCCTCTCTCTCTATCTCTCTCTCTATGGTTGTGAATACACACACAAACAAGAAGGACGATGACCCCAAACGCCAAGTCGTTCCCTTTCTCTTCTTAATCACTTGATCAAATTAAATACCCAATAAACCTATGCGAATTAAATACCCTTCCTCTTTGCCCATTTACCTGTGAGCACTCCTCCCAAGCATAAAACCATACGAATTCATCGAAAACCACACCTCAAATACTGTAAGGTGAACGATGGTGTTGTAGAGGGAGAGGAGGGAGGAGAGTGCGTGGGAGTGGTGACTGTTGAGGAATTAGAGCGACTATGGTGGTTGGTTTGGTTGAATGTAAAGAGGAGAGACAAGAACAAGTCTGAGGAAGAGAGAGGTGGCTTTTAGTTCTAAAGCAAATAGTGGTGGCTTTTAGTGTAGAGAGAGAGAGAGAGAGAGAGAGAGAGATTTGGAGATGGTAGTATCATAGTGGATGTTGTTGGTGTTGTTGAAGAAAAGAGAGCATGAACTGAAGAAAAAGCAACAGGAGACTAATTTAGTTGTTGAAGTACATTAATTTTAAAATAAAAAGTAATTTGGTCTTTTCATAGTTTTTTTTAAGTAAAACAAGCGAAGTTAAAAATGAAAAATTAAAACAATTACTTTAAACCTCACAGGAATTGGAAAAAAAAATATTACTAAACCTGATGAACAGCCACAAATTCCGCCCAGAAATAAAGAAGATTCCCCGTTACCATCCGGACTCACTTGTTTCAGTGGTCTCCACAAACGCATACTCTTTCTCATCGACACAACTACAAATTTAGGCTTTTACTCCATCGGGAAAAATAAACATCCTCCTGAGGCCTCGTATGATTTAAATTGGATGGAAAGCGTGAAAACATCACTAAAAGAATAACTTACACCTAGCTGTAAATTCTTTTAACTTCACTAAATCTTAAACCATTTAGATGTAATAATCATTAAAATCCCACAACTCCCGAGGCACCACATAACCAAAAAATATACCGATCTTATAAAAAAGAAATGAATTATCGATAAATTAAACTGCCACTCACTTGCAAAACCTCAACTAAAAACTAAAATCTTGACAAAAACAAAACCAAAAAGTAAAAAGAGAAGCAACTGCAGGGAACTTCTGTAATGGACGAATGGATGCGAAAATGCCTAAGAAAACTTCTGTAATGGACGAATGGGTGCGAAAATGCCTATGGACCTGCAACTGCAGGGGTTTAACTCTTCATTGGCTTCTTTACAGTATCATTCTTCGGATTGTAGCCATTGAGGGAAAGATTCTTCGTCCGATTGATAAGAGACGAGGGATTTGTATTTCTTTTTGGATTCACACCATCTTCGAATTTCCTTTCTCCTGCTACTGTACGCTTCTGTAACATTTTTACAGAACACATTCAAACAATCAGTTAGTCCACACGCAGACCATGATTTATAACGGTAAAGAAAATCATTAGAAACTTACGATGCGCATGTAAGGCTGAGGAACTAACTATTGCGATTTTAAAAACCGAGTAACTTGGAGTATTGGGAATAACTGAACTACGAAATAGTTAACCACCCTAATAATCTGAAGCAAAGAGTTCTTTCAAGCAGGAAAAAAAAAACAAGGTTCGCCAGTAGAGAAAAGAATTGGGAAAACCAGTTTAGGACAGCATAACCTTGAATTTAGAACACTGACAGAAGGTGCTAAAAATAACATCTTTTGCCTGGGAGAAGAAAGTTATTGTATAATATCTGAAGATTTGAAATCAGTTTTAGCTAAAGGGCATCTCAAGCTCTGAGTTAGATTGAAAATAACAGAAATGAAAAGACAGATATCTATGTCATTTCACAATGGAAGCAGAAGATTTATCGATGAAACAGAGGAAACAAAAGGAGGGAAACTTACGGGAAAATCACCATTCTCGCTCATTTCCATTCGCAAAGTGGCAGGTTTATTGCTCTTGTTGGCATGCATAGTCTTTTCACGATCTTCATAGAAGTTAAAATCATCTAATAATGATGTTTTTGCTAAGTAGTTCTTAAAAATATTCAGCATTTCCAAACCTTGCTTCAGTCCAATCTGTCAACAAATCATTGTTAAAGACACTGAAAATAACCGTAAATTAAAGGCGAGCTTTAAATGCAGTCACAACAGTCTGGTAGCCAAGAAGATAACCATAGAAATATGAAATTTTAGCATCACATTGCTGTATTGAGTTTCCAACATTTATAAAGTCAAGGAAGCTGAGCAAAAGCAGTTCTTGCAATCATGAGAGAAATTCGTCCACATGCACAGGAAGAAAGACCAAGATGGGTGTATAAATTACATGAATTTCAAACGTATAGGCACCCCTCTTTATTCATTCCAAAAAGTTTCTAGACCTAAAAAGTGGGGAAAGAATTCTTGTTCATGATATTACACATAAATGAAATGCCGATTTTTATAACATGGAGTCATCAGTGACATGACATAACCAATATCCCAACAGGAACATGTCAAAAAGCAGATGAAAGAGGTCAATTAAATTGCAACATACTGCATGTACAATCAGCAATTAACAGAAAAATAAGCCACCTCAGATTCTGTTATGGTGGAAGGACATTTTAAGAATCACAAAAGGAGGAAAGTTCAAGGTTAGTTTTAAGACTCGCTTGCAAATTCAAGGACTGCCCCTGAATTTAAGCATTATCTGAATGTGACTACTGTAAAGAAGTAAGAGAAGTAAAGGAATTACCTCTTGGGTGTCCCTGCTAAATGTTACAGACCTGCCTTCATTATTCTCTAGTTTAATATGCCGCAACTGATTGTTTGGAATGTCCTTTATGATATGCCATTTAACAGGAAAAAAACCATTCCACTTGTCAAGGTGCCAAAAATCCATGTCTTTATTAAAGTCCACCTGCCCAACCATCTCAGCTAAACCAACAAACTGTCCGCTTCCATTTACCTGAATCATCATGAAATCAAATAGTAAGATGAAAAAGATCAATTAGAAAACTCAGGGCCCAACATGCAAAAGCAAATAGGTGTATAAACTGAATTATGATAAGTAAAAACAGCAAAAATTTCCTACTTAATGAAGAGGGCATGCTTTCAACTCACTGAAAAAAGAGGAAGATAGGGCATTTCATGCCAGCATTGCGGAACACTGCATCTAACTTCTTATTGCCATTTGGAGTACTCGCCCACACATCATATTTAATGCTCTTGTGAATGTCATCTTCATTATACGATTTAATTACATAAAACTTGGCATCTGAATGCTCAATTTTAAAATCTGCTGGATTATATATAACTTTATGTTCCATGGCTCCCACATCTTCGCTCTTGACCGAGGAGTCCAATGGAACACTTTTTTTAGAGGCCCTAGGACCACATGTTAATTCAGGAGACGTTTCAAAGTAACCACTTTTTTGGCACTTGTCTCTAGACTTATTTCTAATGTTCCCATTCCATATCCTCGCATTGTCTCTGTAGTACATGGAACCATTATATTGGACAGGACCCTTTAACCCAGCAAATGGAAATTCCCCTGTTGCTGGGTAATCCTTGAATACACCTGCTGAAAAATCAGTATTCGCTGGAGTCACCTGTCACAAAGAAGCACCGAATGTCTTTTCAGATACTTTCAATAATAGACATTCTTAATGATTTCTCAATATTGCACGAGTGAAGATTGGGAGAGAGATTCAAAGCAATCACGAAATGAAGTTAGCGCAGAGAATGTGTTGTGTTACTGTAACAAAGGCTATTTTCAATCTTCATATTACACAAACAACAAATCATCAGCATGTAGTAACCTATTAAGCAAATAAGGGAGATTTGAGTCATTCCCATTCAAATATGAATAACAATTCATTCAAGCAAAGAAGATTAATTAAAGAAATGTTACATGTTATTGTTCTCTACATACAATGACCACAAATAAGGCACCATTTATGTGCAGCAAAACCACCACGTTAGAAACTATAGAAATTCCACCATGCAAAATGTCATTGGCCATAAACATATAACAAAAAGTTTACCTTATTTAGAGGTTTGAGAGATTGTGTGTGTGTAGACTTGGAAAATTTGCTGCCAAAATTGCCCCTAGATTTCCCAGAGTTTGAGCCATTTGATCTGATCGAGTTACTGGAAACAGAACCATGTCCATTTACCATAGAAGCGTTTCCACTCGGGACATCACCAACATAAGTTGAATCCCAGGAATAACAAGGAACAGCTTCTGACCCATATGACACATGATATCCAGAAGGATAATATGATTGCTGACCTACACTTTGCCCATCAATGCCGACTAGCATATGGGTTGTAACCAGGCATATAGTAAACGAGCGAACCATTGTCGGACTGCATAGCCTGCAGAGACCAACAAAGGAAGAGTACACTTAGCCGTCAAATGAAAGACTTGTGAAATGCATAACGAATATAGGAGATGGCCAACAGAAATAGCATGTCTTGTGCACATATTTTAAGCAATCAGTGGATGAACATACCGTATGAGAACCATCAGTTTGAAAATAACCATGATCATCCACTTGTAGGAAAGGACCACTATACCCTGCAAAACAGATATAGCATTCTAAGAACATATAACTGCACAAAACCATATATGCTTAATATCATGGAGTCAAACCTCTAAATAATCGTACAAGCAATCATTAATTCAAAGAAAAACATCCCCTCGATGTCAAATTATGAAGTTAAATGGGAATTCTTAAACCAATGATATGGCACAAAATAACACCCATATGCTAATCAAGGCCGAAAATCTAAGGTACCATAACTTGTAATCACTAAACCAGCAACTAAACCAAAGAGCTACAAAATTCCTTCCAGTATAAACAAGCAACTCACTAACTGGCAAATATCTTCATTCATTAGAAAATAAGCCCTCTGTGACCAGCTGCTCAAACTCCCAAAATGCTCAGCATTGTTGAGCAAGCCATACAGATTACATTTCAACAGAAATGTCAAAACCATCTAACCTGGAAAGTAATAGTTGTAGTTGCTAGTAGCTGAATTGTAGACACCATTGTGTGCCGAATCTTCACTACCCTCAACTTTAACACTAGAATTAGCATTCCCTGAAGTTCCAATGGAGGAGGTAGAATCAGATGCTACTCCATCCTTTGCAGAACCGGAAACCTGAAAGAAAAATGTTCCAAAGAATGTGAGATAGGAAGATGACCAAGTAAGTGCATTGTGTTATTAGAAAATGATATTTTTACATTAATTTTATATAATGAATTTTATTCAAAATGTATAAATAAATGTATTGTTCAAATTGTATAAGAACCAACTCAAACTTTAAGAGAAAGGACTAAGAAATATCACATTAAGTAGATGGAATTTTCATGAAGAGAAATATTTATCTAAGTTATCTTCTAACGGAAAGATGAAAGATATTAGCAAAATGTGTGGGGAACATTTATTTGATCAAATTCCATGTAATTCTGCAATTTAAAGCAATCGATAACTAGCTATAAATGACAAAACAAATGCCTCCTAAATGTTAAATTCATAAATATCAAATATTTATAAATGGTTTCCACCATGGCAGTAAAATATAAAGTTTGAAAGCTTACTTAACAATAATACAAGGATATACAACAGTTTGTCCAAATTGTCTAAATTTTATAATAAAAATAGATTTGAAAAAAAAAATGCGTCAATTAGAATGCAATTTGAGCTTTATTTCAATTCCAACAACCATCATTACCAGATCATATTGATAATTGCAAATTAATTCACAATGCAAATAAATTTGATGTCTGTTGACCAAAATGAGACATTCTTGGGCGCAAAGGAATACTGAGTAATTAAAAGGAACTTCCGTCAGTAATTTAGCTAACCACCATGTATGCATAGAAACATCTATCACCATGTAGCCAAATGCCTAACTAGTAACCACGCAACTCAATATATGCATAGAAACATCCATACGACCTTCAGTTTCTAAGGGAGGGAGGAACTGTTAAGTTTGCATAACTACTAGCTGATAATTACTTTTTCTTCTTTACATAAATAAAAGTATACAAAATAATCCTAGTGAACAAAAAGATACAAAATCTGGAACGACTACCAAATACTAAAACAATTCTGCACAACAAAAGCAGTTATAAATAACCAAAGAAAAAAATAAAACAACGAACAGAGGGTCACCAAATATTACATACCACCTCATTCTCAGCCAATTTACTGACAGATTCTGGCTTCAGTCCCCTATCCACAGTCTCAGCTACAATAATATATACAAGTTAAGAATGAACACCATAAATATTTTTCAAAAACAAAATCTCGCATTACAAAACACAATGAATTGAAGATTACTTTCTCTTAAATTGAAATGGACATCTCTTGTTTTCTGTTAGA
>CAODLS010978022.1:0-22084 GCA_948243855.1 Flueggea neowawraea | reverse complement strand
TATCCAAAAATAATTATTCCACAAATAATTATCCAAAAATAATTATTCCCAAAACTAATTATCCACCAATAATTATTCAAAATAATTACTCCAAATATAATTATCCCAAAATAATTATAAAAATTATTCGAGGTATTACATCGACTATCTCTCTCTCTGGTTTCGCGTCACAGGCGGAGGAAGAAAAGACTATGGAGGAGGAGGAGGAGGGGACATGAAGGACACATACGGAGGAGAACGTTGTGGAGGAGACGGGCTGGCGACGGAGGAGAAGAAGTAGTGGAAGATGGAAACAAGGACGAAGAAGAAGAAGGAAGAATGGTGGTGGAGAGAGAGAAAGAGAGAGAGAGGAAGGGAGGGAGGGAGGAAGAAAGAAGAGAGAGAAACTGAGATAGGTAATAAACGATATTTTAAACGAGAAAACCACTTTTATCTAATTTAATTGTAGCAATTTTGAGATCATGTTTCATTGTCGTGGCTTTTGTAAGACAAAGATTGTGTATTGTGGCATTTTAAAAAATACGAAATTAATATTTTCATTCATAAATATATGATTTAATTATGACATGTGGTATAATTAACTCCTTTTTTAGGCTAGATGATACATCCGCTAGTCCTACTTAAGCTGCTACGAGAACTCATCTGGTCGGAAAACCAACCAACCACTGAATAGTTCCTATGACTCACTTCCCATGTGTCACCTACTTATTGAATAGCAGCATCCCACAAAACCCCGACATTGAGGACACCCCTTGAACACTACTTGCACCAGGCTCGTGATACGTATTCCACCAACTGGTTGTACTCACCAATAAAAGAATGACACGTGTCAGTCAGATAGGAATAATCCTCGCACACTATCATAGGTGCTCCGCAATGACCGAATGACACGTGGCGATCACCCATGAAACCCTAAGAGTATAAAGCCCAAACCCAAGTCATTCAAGGACATTCAACTTATTTCACTCGTACACTAGCCCTAGTATTATCCTCGAATCAGTAGTCGAAGCCCATCCATATTGACCATTTCATATCAGTTATTATTTCTTATGTTAAGAGATTAGCAAATTGATTGTTGTTTACTAAGGACATTAATTCTATGTATATCTAACTCGACTTAGTAGGATATGATCCTCCTAACTTTATTATTCCAATAGATATTGTTGAACAATGAAGTATGAAGTTATTCATTAAAAAAAACACTTTCTCTAATTTTTTATTTTTATATAACTGCCAAAATTTATTTAATTTATCTAAAAAAGCACTCCTTATAATTGATTTTGCGTACCAATGAATATTAACATAAAATCCATTCAAAACCTTGATGATATTATAACAAATCTTTAATCTTTCTCTATCCGAACAGTAATAAATTCACACGTGTGGTCCATTTCGATGCCATCACATTCTGTAGAGAAAAATTGTCTTGAGACTCAACTAAGCCTAAATATCCATTGACGCCGCAAATCTACGGAGGATCTTGTTCCTCCACCGCCACTCTATATACTGCCACACACAGTCAAAATTTCGAAAAAGAAAAATAAAATCCGACGGTTCATGCCATGAAACAAATATAAGTCTTGATCATGATAATAATAATATTGAGAACAATAGGTAATATTAGCTAGGTCGGCACAATATTATAGGGCAATAGGATAATCTGGATGGCCCTACGAGTCTATTTCATGTCTTAAGTAAAGGTGGTATATGATTAGTGACATTATATTTGCTCCAATGAAGTATAAATCTTTTCCATTAAAGGAGGAATCCTTGTAGGGGGTCCTCCATGGTTGGTAGGTGCCATGGTTGCATCGCAATTTGGAGGTGGTGGAACCGTGGAAGAAGACGTCTCCATATGGGAGTCGGAGGAGAGCATGCATGTTGTTTAGTTTAATAATTTTTGTTATGAAATCCATGTCGGTACACGTAGTTGATGATGTAGATCATGATCAAGAAAGTTGATGACTACTTGTAGTTGTACGGAGGAAATTGAAGTTTTCTTTTCGGCATCAAGGTTTTGTTTATAAATACTAATTGTTCTCATTATAATTTGTCCATGCATGTCGACCGATGTTTCTATTAACTAATCATCCTAAAATTGTTCTAAATATGACGCCAAGAAAATCGTGGAGTATATTACTTAACCATTATCAAACCCATTTTATCAAAGTATTGTTCGTTCTGATTTAAGGATGGTTAGACATATTCTACAAAAACATATATTATGTCCTTTGTATTTTAAGTCCATAGAATTTTATCTTTAAAAAACATCTCAGTAATTTTTCTTTTAAATAACTTATAAGTTACCTATGACCTCAATCCTTAAATTGACGTAAGAATCTTAACAAAAGGCCAGCAAGGCAAACCCCCATCTAGCAGATACAATAAACCTGTACAACGGATATTGAGTCCACTTCTCTCAACGTACAACTATAACTATTCCTTCCATACTCATTTATCTAGTAATCCTCAAATTTGCATTTAAGCTCTGAGTTTGTTCCATGAAATGACTTGAGCATCGAAATTGACATAAATGAGTAATCCCTATAACTTCCATTCATTTGCGTGTACAAGAACACAAAAAGTTGAGAAGTTAAGTACTTACAAGAGCTTGAAACTTAAGAAGTTTAAACCTTGGACTTGAGAGACCTTAAAGATCGAAGGCTCAAGAGCTGGAAGACATGATTCCCTTACTACAAATCTCATTGTTGTACTTAGCACTAATACTTTGTGCCATTTGTGGGAATTGTGATGTCCCAAGTCTAAAAAGTTATTATTGTGTCATGATTCTCACATTAATTAAGAGTCGAATTTAATAGTTATTTATAAGAATTTTCCTCCCTGAATCAATTAAGGTGTTTTTTAAGTACAAAACTTAACCTAGAGCAATTAATACTTTAGTTGAATGAACATGATGGTTATTGTCAAGAAACATAGTCCAATATATTTTTTTGCAGTTATATTGGTAAAACAAATAAAAAAATCATTATATTCTGAATATATATGCTTAATCAATTTGAGTGTTCGAGTGATTATTCTTATTCGGTGATTTAATTTGAAACAGAAAACAATTAAGTTACGTAGGTTTTGACATGCTTCACCAACAAAAATAGCTATGATTTCAATTTCCCTATTTAACACTATACATGTAACCAATCCTTACAATAATAAACAATAATATTCTTCTTCCTTTTTTTTACGCAATTGCTATTTCCATCAAATTTCCTTATCTAACTCTGTCATAAGTATTTGGATTATATGATCTTTTAATCACAATATAAGTGGAATAAACTAAACTTTCAAAATGTCAGCATCATTTTTTCCTTTAAAAACAACATAATCTTACGGTTTTAATCTTTCAACGTTGAAATGAATACTGAAAGTGATATTACGTGTTCTATACACTACTGTACTATATACCGCCAGAAAAGGTTCGTCCTCAAAATAATCTCTTTGCCAGGCAAACTGCATTTTGTCTCTGCCAGATTGGCTGATAGCCATGTTTGGACTTTGTTCCAACTTATAATCATGTACTCAATTCTTCTGTGCATATGTTGAAGCCACGACTACTTTTTTCATGCACAAAAGGATGTCTAAAAGTCAAATTTAATGACATGAAAAAAATAGTAATAGTAGCAATGTTGGAACCAAAAGAAAAGGTGCAATGTTGGAACCAAAAGAAAAAGTAAAGGAAATTTTTTATTTGAATCTACTATATCTAAATATCCTTTTTAATATATGATTAATTTTGGATTATAATGAGGTAGCAATTTTACAAACGAGTAAAATATTATAAGTTTTTCTATAATCATAATTTGAAATCAACATCCTTAGTTAAAAAGAGTTCCTCACAGAGACAAACTCTCCTGCGCCTTTCTTGGCTCCATGATCATTAATTATATATATATATATATATATATATAAATTCACGATATATTTATAATATGTTATATGTATATATAGTATTATATAAAATATTATAATATATCATTTTTTTTTCTTCTTTACTCAATCACTTGGAAATATAATACTATATGAATATATAGCTTTAATCTTCTCACTATCATTTCATTCTTCATTAGGCTTTTTTGGTAGATTTAGTTTTGGTTTTGTAATTACTGGTTCTTCACCATAACTCTTTATGGAGGGAAAAAAAACATTTTTAGTAAAAGAGAACATATTTATTTTTTAATTAGGTTGTTTAATTTTGTTTATGGGAACAATAAACCCTTTGATAAAGAGGCATTAATTGATTTTGGAAAGACTGATGGTTTATGATCTTGTCAAATAATAATCCACGCTCTCTCTATATCAATCCCTTTCGAGATGAAATAACCTTTATTAAAGCACCAAACAATGCGAAGGAAGTGATACTTCTCTACAAACTTGCCACTCCTAGCTAACACGAAATAATCATTTCAAAAAAAAAAAAGAAAGCTAACAGGAAATTATATTGCTTAGAATGTATAAGTTCAGAAAATTTTGGCATCAGTGTCAAGCATCACACATTCACAAGGGATAAAAAAAAAATAATTAGTAATGATCATTTATATTACTGATTAATTAACTATTTTTTTCTGAACATTTATTTCTTAAAAATGAGTTAGGATGATATTTATCATCATATGTCAAATATCATAATTAGATATGTAATGAGTTATTTTTCGGTGACCTTATAACTCATTGATATTGGAATCAACTTCACTACCAAGAGGTTGAGAGTTTCATTCTTGATGTGAACAAATAAAATAATTTATAAATATATATATATAATCAGACTTTTATACTGTTAAATAAATGTTTTTTTCCATAAAAAAGAGTTAAATTTTCCATAAATGATCATTCTAAAACCTTTTATTGTTTCTTTTAAAAAAGTGGACAACTTATTTTTAAACTTTCTTTCTTTTCTCACATTTATACCTCTAAAATCTGATGTCTCTGTTTTGTCTTTTACTAATAATTTTAATAAGATTTTTTTTCTCAATAAATAAGGTTTTGTTTTCCGTTTCTGCACCCGTTTTATATTTCTTTTGGAATAAGCACATTATTTTTCATATGAAATTTCTTGCTGAAAGCCGCAAATCTTGAAAATGTGTTAATCTTATGAAAAGCCAAAAGTGGGGTCCTTGCCGGTCCCTCAGGACAATTATTTTACCGACGGCGAAGAAGCGTTGACTCTAGTTAACCTGCACGTGCAGTGACCTATAAATGGCGACAGTCGCTGCTCATTGGGTGCTAGTCTGCCGACTTGCCTCGCTGGCACTTTCAGAGACTGACAGCTAGTCCGTCGCCTCCAACGCGGTTCCCCAGCCGGAGGCGCTGCCTCTCTTCGCTGCCTCACTCACAACAGTACCGGTCACCTGCCATCTCACGTGCACCTTATTTTTGTGTTAATATTTTCTTGAGAATTTCGTTAACTATAGAATTTGAATTAATAATAATTTCAGCTTTATATTAATCCATTCAACTAATGGATATGGCATTTATTTATTTATTTGTGGAAATTAAATACTCTGACTTTTTAAGCACTAATGACAATTTTAGTAGCAGTAAGTTAAACTCATTGTGCCACTTAATACTAATTCAAATAATTTGGTGTGTTATTATTAACTTGATGTCTTTAAATCAATCCCTTGTAACAAAAAAAAATTAAGTGCGACGTGTTTTTTATAATCTAATGATCACTTATTGCACATTTGCATTATGATTTGACTTCTATGTTTTTTTTACGGGACTTCTATGTGTTTTTAAACTTTGGAGACATAGTTTTTATAATCTAAACTTGACTTCTATGTGCTTTTAAACTTTGGAGACATAGTTTTTATAATCTAAACTTGACTTGTGTGTGTTCTTGACAAAAAAGCTTGGACACATGGTACTGGAATATTTTTTTGGCCAACCGAATATATTTAAGAATATGAGATTTAGTTACTAAAATCTTACACCAAGTGGTTAAGGTGTTATTTGAGCATTGCAATGACTCAAATTCGAGTTTAGGAGAGAGATTCTTAGAGATCATTACGCCTCAATTCAAGTAT
The DNA here is from genome assembly GCA_948243855.1 of Flueggea neowawraea. Classification (NCBI taxonomy): domain Eukaryota; kingdom Viridiplantae; phylum Streptophyta; class Magnoliopsida; order Malpighiales; family Phyllanthaceae; genus Flueggea; species Flueggea neowawraea. The sequence continues at coordinate 16,046 of CAODLS010978022.1, read as the reverse complement.
GAAACTTGAAGTTCTTGATTCATATCTTTCCGTTCACCCTCGCGACTAAGCTACGATGATGAGAGTTAGCTCTTGCCAAATTTATTTATGTCTCTTCGAATATTTGAAAATGAAAGACGATTCACATAGTTAAAATCAACGAAGATAATCTATTAGTGATGTTCGACCAAAAACAAAATCTACTAGTGATTGCCTTCTCTCCTACTTTTACTGCCAAGGAAAAAAAAAACTGAATTATAAAATAAAAAAAGAGAAGAAAAGTGAAAAAAGAGACAAATGTTATGGATGTGTCTCAACTTTCTATTGGAGGACAAAACCCGAAAAATAGGGGTGGACTACAATGAGGACTCCTAAAAAGAGTCACATTGAGGACATCTTTAATAAATTAAGTAATTGAGACTTAAATTAAGTAATTTTAGCAACAATTAAGTAACAGTTATGATTATTTAATTTTTCACAAAATTAAGTAATCGATCAAAATTAAGTACCGGTAGTCAAATTAAGTAACGACATCCAAAACTAAGTAACAATCTCCTCAAATTAAGTAACTCGAGTCATCATTGTAGTACCACCAGAAAATTAGAATTCAAGTTGTCATCAAAAGGACAAAAACGTTGCAAGCATCGACGAATTGAGGTTGCAAAAAGAAATATGGAGTATTTTAGATGTGTTGCTTAATTGTTTTAGCACTTTCGTTTGAAGACACATGCATTTGAAAACAAAAGGTCTATATAAACATGCACTTTTAAAGTTCTATATACATTATAGGTTAACGTTTGAGTTCAAATATGGTAGACAACAACTATAAAAAAAAAAAATTGTTAAATCTCTTAACTCCAATGAATGCTCAATGCTCTTACCCTTTGGGTTTGGAAATTTCTCTTAATGTGAAACACGTTGGCTGCATCAAAACAGTGCAAAAGGCACAAGAGTGGTATTTTAGATGAAGCGGTGCCAAGTTTGGATCACACAATCTAATCTCTAATCTTTTAACTTTCTCACTTTTAATTATTGAATCGATCTCTTGGAGATTAATCATTTTGTTTCCTTTAGAGCCGGTATGTTTTTGTGGGTTGTTATATATATTATTCCTTGTTAGGCATATATCAACCTCTCAAAAAGACAATTATGTATTTTCCACTTCCACTTTCCAATTATTTCGAATGCAAAAGTCACGTAGTTATTGGAAAATACTTGGTGATCGACTCAATTAAGTCAAGTTTCCATATGTCGACTGTTTTTAAAATTATAAAAATAATAGCTCAAACTTACGCATAATCATTTCGAACCATACAAAAAGTACCTTTTCGTTGACCGATCCAGGCAAAAGTGACTCCCTTTCGTCGGCATCCACAGCTGGTTTACTCTATTGAATTAACCTTCTTTCAGACTTGCCAAAAAAAAAGACCTTCCATCAGACTTTTTAACTGGTTGAATTCAATTCAAATCGTGTCAATACTTAAGCGTGCATGCTTGATTTCATTAATTGGTTGAATTCAATAAATTTTGTGACAGATTCAGCGGTTTTACTGTTAATTGTGATATATTATGTTAAGAGCATTCCATCAAATTATTATATTTTTGTGACAGATTTACTGGTTCTTAAGAGCATCTAAAGCACTCTTCTCTATTTTAAAGAGTCAATGAAAAAAATAAGGCGTCAATATTTTCTTTATAATTTATATATCGAATATAGAGCAATTTTGATTATCTTACATTTGGAGAGTTATAATTCACTCTTTATTCTTTGTATTATTAATGAGGCTCAAATTTCCATTCCATTTCAACCATGGGTGGATCTATATGTAGGAACCCTACTTTTCAAATAAATTTGTTAATAAATACTTCCCCTGTACTAAATTGATAGGCAGTAATTACTTTTTACAGGAATTAAGAAATTATAATTTTACTAGTTAAAATAATTTAATTTTATACAATTTTTTTATTTATGTCTTTTGACTAATTATTTTGGTTATTAATGAATTAGTTAAAAAATATTAAATTAAGATAAACTTGTAATTTTACTAATAATAAATACAAGAAAAAAAGAAAAAAATATTTATGTTTTAAGACATCCAAAATAAAAAGTGTACATATCATATTGAGATAGGAATATATATTTGAAGTGGCTTGGTTTGCATAAGGAAATGCAGACGTCATAGAATTGGAGAAGCAAATTGGTGAGGCTATTAGTGTAAGATGAATCCTGGTTATCTTAGTGCTCCACAAAAAAGGAAGACAACAATTGCTTAACAACTAAAGTGGATACTATCATACTACTTGACAATTGTGTACATAAGGCCTTATTTAAATATTTGGAAGCCTAACATTAGCCAACAATATATTTGAGTATATTATTATTTTCATTAAAAACGTCATATTATTAAATTTTGGTCTAATTTCAGGATTTTTTTATAAAAAATTTGCACTCTAAAATTTTCAAGAGTGTCAAGAATTTGATTTGATGTTAAATTCTTGACACTCTTTATGTTTAGGTGCCAAAAGGAACATGGATAACAACCCAAATATTTTTATTAGTATGATCATGAAATCATCATACCGATTCCATGATGTTTGGAAGATTAGTGTTGTTTTTGGCATATTCATGATTGAGGTGGCCAAAGTTTGAAACCTTTCTTTTCTTTTCTTTGGCTTGAAGATCAAAACAAAACGTGCAAGAGATTCCATTAATTAATTGATATTATCCTGCACTTTTCAATTTATAATTATTCTCAAGTAGTGATAATAGAGGGATTATGCTTTCATTTTAACTTATTATAACCTTTACTGTTAATTTGGATATATAATTTGAAGCACTCTAGTGTAAACAAATTCTTTTATGCTCCTAGAATGATGACAATGTTGTAGTCATTTTGTTTTTATGATGTTATATTCTTTATATGTGTTGTATACACATTGCATTATGTGGTGTTGCAGCGTTTTGTATTTGTTCTCCTTCTCCACAAGTTCTTCATATGTGTGTACACATTTGTCATAATTGAAACTTTTAGCTTTTATGTAGTCTGTTGGATACTTCTCTAAAATTTGGCTTTTTTTAATATTTGTGTAGTTTTTCCCATTGAGTTTTAACACCTTGTAAGAAAGAAATTGGATCAAAAAGTAATTATATAAAGCTAAGGGTACTCAAATTCTTTTCACGTGTTTGTAAATTAATCTCATGCCTCGAAATTTTGGCCACTATCAAGTCAATTTCGAACATCACACATTTATACCGCAATTAATTTTGCCTTTCACTTTCAAAATAGTGACATTCGGAACCCACAGAAGGGTGATGGAAATTGACAACCAATGTGTTGAAGTTCACTAGAAAAATATCCTCAAAACACACACACACACTCACACACACACATATATATATATATATATATATAATGGAGATCAGAACTATATTCTCAAACAATATCTCTGTCAAATTTTGACCACAATGAAACTGAAACATTCGATGCAATCGACAGCGTCGACACTATTGGTAATCCAATCAACAATACTAGCCATCACCATTAACTTAATAGTTGAAAGATGGCCTATTAACTTATTGCAATTAGAGAAGACAGTTGGAAAGCTATATCTCAATATTAAATTATTCGATATCAAAATATTTTTCCGATATTTGACTAATTATTGTATTTCAGATTCCGGATTGGAGTCTATATATGAATGATCTGATCACAACTAAAATAGCGTTGACATCAACATTGAATCCCTTGGGGCTATATTTGTTGCTAATGCATCACAATCCGCTGTACATAGTCGCCCTCTTGTTGTCCCATAGCAAACAAATATCAAACAATCATCCACACACCACAAACAATTTAGCTAGTACGGACGTTGTCGCACTTCTAGCTCAATTAGGATCCATGAATATTTTTTCATATATGTAACAGAATTGTTTTTGACGGCAAAGAAGGGAGTGGGGGCGACCAGTCGTAGTTAATCTAGCTGGGTGTGACCATGCAGGCTCCTTTCCGCTGCGGAATATTCAATGGAGTCATAGTTGAATCCTGTAAGGTGACCGAGTTTCGTTATAGCAGCACCCACTTAGGGCCAGACAAATTAAGAGGTTATCTACCAAACTCTAATGCTTGACCCGGATTCGGTGCCGTGAGATTATAAATCTCTAGCAATGTCGCTCCTCCTAGAGCTCGAACCCAAGCCAAGCAAACTTGGGACTTGCTCCCTGTCCGCTGGGCTACTTAGTGGGTGTAATAGAATTGTTTTTGTCTTGCAGTAAACATGTATTTTTTTCACCAATGAAGAAAGAAAATATATTTAACGTCTAGATTGAGGGTACTAGTAAGCTTTGTATTATTTTGTAATTTCCAAATTAGAAAATGAAAATATAGCCGAAACAATTTAATTTGCAAAATAAAATTGATATCATTGATAATGTTTGTCAAGAATCTCATATTACCTAACTAAGATATCCTCTTAGATTTATAATTGAGATGCAAATTTTCTTCACAAGATGTCTTTTGAGATTGAGTTAGATCTAATTTCGAGATTGCAGAATTGATTTTTAGTTATTGGCGAATCTTTATCTTTAATTCTTACTAAAGATTAAAAACATTGTTGCTCAAAATTGAAAAATAGTTTCATGATATGCAATTTATTGATAATTTATCCTTACAATTCACCAGCGTATGTATACACAATGTTTAGAGGCAGGAGCAGATAATTAATTAATTTGTTCAATATTTGAAGAAATTTTCTTAAAAAATCATATAAAAATCATGTCGTAAATGACCCAAAAGACAAACAAATCAACGTTACATCAATTGCATTTTGTGACTAATTTAATGTCATGAAATGTGTAGAAACTACTGTATATGCATATATATGAGGTGGCGAATATATGGGACATAGCAACTACAAAATTATTCGATGATCGTACCATATGATGAAATATTTTTGGACTATGAATTACAAAACAAAAATCACATTAAGACACAACAAAAAAATATTTATATAAATATAAAGATCAAAGACAAGATCAAACACAAATGGTCATAAAAGGATAATTGCAACTTTTATCTTGTAAATGAATGGGAAATGAAGGGTTGCGGTGGGCATTTTGTCAATCACAAAATGAAAGGGACCCAAGTTTCTGGTTATGGAGTTGACTGATCTTTCTAGTGAATTATAAGAAGCTTAGTTTTTCTCAATATATGGTGCCAAACCCAATTGGGTCTTCAATTAACATCAAATCCCAACCACCTTCGAAAGCTGTTTTTCAAATTATTTTTTGGGCATTAAATTTTGAAGGGCTTAATTCGATAGATATTATTGCGAGAGAAATTAATAATATAGTAATCTGTAATTATTCTCTTAATAAGTTTTCTTTTCTTTGTTGATCTTCGAACTTAATGATTTGGAAGAGGTGGTTCAAATTGTTCATTCATGTGGGTCGAGTTTGGTACGTATCAAGTCAATGTAAAGAGAGTGAAGTTTGAAATTAATTTCATTTGTATGTATTTCCAATGGGGTTTTCACGAATCCTTAAGTTCATTAGTGCAAATTAATTAAGCTTCTCATGCATTATATGGATTGAAAAGAAATGATATTCTTGTATGCGTCCAACAAATTAATTCAAATAAGTCTAAACCGATTGGAAAGATAACATCACATCAATTTTGAAATTTGATTAAGATCAAATAACAATATCCTATATATCTTTTTCTCACATTAAGGATCAAATAACAATCTCCTATATATCATTTTCTCACAGTAAGCAAGGTTTGCTTATACCTGTTGGGATACAATGTGTGAATGCAAAAAAATCTCATACCGAATAGTTGTAAGATACATGAAGGATATATAATATAAATGGTGATGATTCATAAATCAATGACTTAAGGTTTTTGATAAAAAAAATATAGTGTTATATTCACTTGTGTGTTCTTTCCGTACTAGATTCACGTATAAGATTGTGGGGCCCAATTGTGTGTACAGTGAATATCACTACATAAAAAAGGGTTTATGGAGTGGTTTCCAAATAATTTGATAAGTCAAACCCTCGTTACTTTATTGCATATTAATGGGCACTTCAATGACTAAGATATACTGTCACGACCATGATCAAATTCTATATAACACTTTCGTTTTATTTATTTATTTTTCCTTGAAATACGTACTAGAATATCGTAAATCAAGCCTACATAATGTGAATAGTATTTATATAAGTTATAATTAAGGTAAAGCATGGAAATTAAATGGACTTTGGTCAGAGAGAAACATATGGAGCAGCATGCATGTGCCATGGAATCCCCATTAATTGACCATCCATTCTTGCAGATGAAAACTTGGTGTGTTGTAACCTGAATCAATATAATTATATAAATAATAAATAAAATTACACATGTTTTTTAATTAACAGATATGGAGTTAGGTCATGTATGATGATCAGTTTTTAATCCATCATGAAGGAATGATTAGTTTGATTCCTAATTTAAAAAAGGATTAGTTGATTGATTTGACGCTAATCAAGATTATGAAATAGTTACTTTTCTATGCTATAACAAAATATTGCAATTTGCTTAGAGACCAAACAAGGCCAGGTTAAACTTGCGTGATCAAAAATTAATTAATTCATCCAAAACCTCGTTGTTACAGCTTACTATTTGATTAAAATATTATTATACTAGGTTACGAAAACAGATGATTTTGTCATATTTTAATCACCAACTTCTTCCATTAGTGTCATTAAACGATTTAAATTATAAATTAATTACAAGGGAGTGAACCAGTGTGAGACTCAAAAATATACTTCACACTGGAAATTAAAGTGACAGATCAGTGGTCAATTAGAAACAAAACACAATTGTTTAATCCTTTAAACAAACTATATATATTACTTTTTATAAGTAATTTTATTTTCTCTTAACGAAAATTAAACTTTTTGCTTTTTAATATTGAAAATGATTTCTTAATCTTGAAAATAACTTTAATAATAATGAGCTACAAACTTTATTTGTATATATAGTATTTTTTGTTTATCCCCTTCGAATTAAAGTGGATCAATCCCTATTACAGTCACTTAAAGCTTTATGAAGCTTGTTTTACGTGAGAGTACAAAATAGTTAAATTCGTAAAGTGTGTGAAGTAATAATTTATTCATGAAGATTATGTTAAATATCAACTGAAAGAATTATTATATTTTCAATACATTTGTAAATCATTATTTAGAGATTAAATAATAAACGTCGTACTAATATAGATGAGATTTTTTTAAATTTTTTTGATCAATAAGAAAATTTTAAATTTATTTAATTAATAAGTAGTAACTTTTACTCCTATTGAAGTTGTTTTGTAGTACTAATGAGTACTAATTACGAATTAAACTGTGGTTTTCGAGTAAAATTCCAGTTAATTACTTACATTAATAAGAGGTCAACTCTCGATTAAAGCTGCACGTGTGACTGATTACAAGAGAAGCGATTACCACAAGAAACAACGAAAACTTTCCCATTGCCTCATTCCTCCCTGGCATTTTTGTATGCTGAACAATAGAATATTTAATCCCAATTAACAATAGAATAATTATTTTATTCACTATTGATTATGATTGCTTATTGATAATTGTTCCACTAATCAGAGACATAAAAAAATAAAATTCATATGGAATTTTATTAAAGGTAAATTTTCATAAAATGATTGCATTATAAATTTTAATTCCCAATTTCCAACCACAAATATATAGGTTACATGGTACGTCAAAAAAAAATACTATTAAATTATTTTATATGTTGAAATATCCTTGTAAGAAGACAAAGGTAGTGAGTATGAGAAGTGAGTTTGCAAAGAAATGGGGTCCTTCATTTTCTTTGTCTTCACATTTTACAGCTATGCATGGGTCACAACGCTTTGTTTTTACAGTAAAATAATAGCTTTCTTTTTTGTTCTTCCATAAATATTGTGGCCGCTTTTCACAACTAATAACATATATTATATTTTATAAAATATATAATATATTTTATATAATTAAATTTATAAAAATATATTATGCTTTTAATTTTTTATTTTTCACTCATCATTAATTATTATAAAATATACTAAATATGTTAAATATTGTATTTTTTAAATTAGACCTGCTTTATTTTTTTAATCGCCTTTATAGTTGAAAATATCTACATTGTTGTGCTGCAAAAACAAGGGAATTAGAAAGTGATTAATTTTCAGAATTTTTGCGATTCATTAAAACAAATTTTATTTTAGATACATTTTATTACTATATTATATAATTAATACTTTCATACATTAAAAAAAAATATATTTTTCATTTATCAATCCCTGTTAGGTCTCTTGTGTCGTTGATTGTGTTAAAGAGTCTTTTTGAGATTTTTTTTCTAGGAAAAAGAGAGTCGGGAGCTACTGAAGGTGGATATCTCTCTACTGAGCGTAACCATACATGTAATTACTCCCCGCCGTGACATGTCGCTTGTTCGACAGTAACCGAGGTCTACTTACCACGACACCCGTTGGGAGCCCGTTAAGGAATACATGATAATTATAAAAAAATAAATTTATTCATAATCAAACCCTAAAAACCCATAAATCATAGTCTGTATAATTAAATATAATGCAGTCCTAACAACCGTATTTATAAATAGTAAATATAAGGACAAATATATATTTAAAAGGGAAGGTAACTACAGTAATTAGATCCTATTTAAGATCTCAAAACGTGATTATTTAATTTAAGAAGATTTTTAAGTGCCCGGATCAAAATTCATAATGTTCCAAAATAACGCCAACAAATGCTGACACAAATCTTTTACATGTATAAAAAATATAGAAATTTGGCTTCTTTATGATAAAAAAATAAAAATAAAAATAGAGTGCAAAAAATGAAGAACGTTAATAGGACACATGCGATGAGAGAATATTTAGAAATACACATGGAATCAAGAAGAGGACACCATGGCGTATACCATATACGGTGGTTGAGATGCATTTGTCAATATTGGAAAAAAAATATTTATAGCCAATCTAACAAATAATAGAAGTATATATATATATATATATACTCAAGAAAAAAATACCCTATTTGATTCAACAACTAATCGATTGATTTCACATATCTGTATATTTATTTTTGGAGAACAAGTACACTGGTCTAAGAAATTATTTAAGGTCTAATTATTATAGGTCTTTAACATATAGGATCCATGAATCATTTCGCACACTAAATGGGATAGATTTTTCATAATTAAATAGTTATTTTTAATATTTAAAATAAAACAGATTTTTTTCTAATTCACAAGTATTCGATTTACAAGTAAGTAATTACTCACCGATAGATTTGCAGCTTATTGGTAGTGATGTCAACTCCAGCGTCAAGTGCTTATGAACTCGAATTTGGTGGGAGCAATTAAAATAACTTATCAAAAATTAAATATGATCAGAAATAATAATCTAGGAATAAAAATGATTATACTTAATACATAAATTAACAGTACAATGTTTTAATAATTTATTATCTGTTATCATTGAGAAGAATCAATATTAATTAGTATAATATAATGGCCAAAATATGGAAGTGCTGAAATCAAGGTTTGAGTATGTTAATATTATTGTCGATTCTGATCCTTCCAAGTATCTTCTCCTACCATCATCAAAATATATAGCTCCATACATGGCAAATTTCATCTACTATTGTGCATCAGTGACGGAGACATTATTAAGTGATACTAGCTACTTCTTTTTTCTTCTAGAAAAGAGATTGATCTATAATAAAATATATGCACCTTCTCTTTATATTATACGTATGTAATTTGGCTTTTATATAGTGTAAGAAAAATTTAAATAGTTAATTCTTTATATTATACAATTAAACAATTTAGACTCTAGAGTAGTAAATTTCGCAATATATGGTAATTTCTGACAAAATGTTCGAATCCTCACGTTCACCGACCCAGTTAGAATAGTCTCGTAAAGAAACGACACATTTATTTTTAATTCAGTTAGACTGACCTAAAATCTCTTAGTTTTTTTTTTAATTACTAATAATCATATATTGCAAGTGCTAACATGTGTCAAAAGCTGGGCAATAGTAGTAAATTCGTCCCACTTGGGGTTAACAGAGGAAGAAGCTCAAAGAAGTCTCCAATTGCTGCATTAAAACAGCATGACACCAACCCATCATTGATGATGAAAATTCTTGGGTTTAAAGAATTGATAAGAATAGCATCAACAAAGCCTCTAATTGTTCCAACAGTTTCATAAATTACAAAAAAAAAGCACCAATTATCAAGCCAAGAAAGATGGCTTTAATGGCCATTTGTGAGAGAATACGAACAAATTAAGGCTATACTCACATATTTTGGGTAGTAATATTTTATCCTAATAAAATGGACAACATTTTTCTCACCTAAAATTTTAAGTACATTTTGACATCATCATCTAACAAAAAATGAAAAAAATAAACCCACCTTTTCGCGCAATTCATAATAAATAAACGAATTTGGATACCTCATTGTTAAGAAAAAAAATCGAAATATATACAAGATTAAAAAAGAGATGAAGAGTAATAAATACCAGGATATTTTTTTTAAGAAAAAAACAAGAAGAAAAAAGGAAGCCAAATAAAGGAACTAAAAATAAAAGGAAAAAAAAACTAACACTCTTTGATTAACACATCTTAATTAACAGAAGTATTTTCCCAGCCCTTCAAAACGTAAAATTGCAAAAGGGCTTTGATCACAAAATACCAAAATTAAGTAATTCTCCAAAGTAGAGAAATAAAAAAATTAAAAAGAAAGAAATTAAAACAAAAACACACCATAATTAACTGTAATTAATGATCCCATAATGAAGCTCCAAATCCACTAATGGTACTGTTAATCACACTCTCTTGCATTATTGACAACTGGTCACCGCCGAAGTAGCCCCCGCCGCAGTACTCCTCCTCATACCAATACGTATTTGTTAGGCTATACTTATAAAGCCACGAGTCGCCAAACACGAACTCGTCCCTTAACTCGGGCGATTCCTCCTCCAAACTCGGCCCCAGCCTCGGCAACTCCACAATCTCCCCGAGTTCCTCCGACGAAGACACCTCCGCCGTACGAGACGAAGAAGAAGACGACTCATTGCTAGTGGTGGCCGCCGCGGCGGTGGTGGGGAAGTCCATAGAGGCTGCTTTGGCAGCGGCGGCTTGGACGTCGCGGGGGGAGGAGGAGGAAGGGCGGGGCAAGGAGGGGGCGAGGTCGGGGAAGTTGAGGATGGCGGAGTTGCCTTTGATGGTTAAGGCGGCGACGTCGTGAGCTCTGGCGGCCATTTCCGGCGTGGAGAAAGTTCCCAGCCAGATCCTGCTCTTCTTTCTGGGCTCTCTGATCTCGGAAACCCACTTGCCCCAAGCTCGCATTCTTACTCCCCTGTAAACCGGATGTTTACTCCGGTCTCTTCCCCTCTTGGCCGGCAGGACTTCCTGCTCCTTCTCTGTGCTCCCTGAAGATGACGCGGCAGGCCCAGAGCTCTCGGAAGAATACTCCAACTTTCTTTTCGAAGTTGGACTTTGATGGATCATCTTATAGACTATAATTATGTACAACTTCGATCAAATGAAGTTTCTACTTATATTCTCTTCTCAAACCAACCAAGCAAGAGGTACGAAAACACCGAAACTGCAATGCTACTGACTTCAAGTGTGATCTAAGGGGATATCTATAGCTATTCCTCTTCTGAACCAACTAAGCTAGTCGGAAGAGAACTACGGAAACTGCAAAAGCTACTGGCTTTGATGCAATAAAAAGGCAATGATGGAGTTTATATAAAGGTGGGTGAGTGAGTGAAGTGGGATATATATGTGTGTGTGAAAAGGAAGGAGTAGGAGAGGAGAGTCCTAGGAAGAGAGGCTGAGAGGGTGTGTGCTGTGAGGGATCACACAGCTGGCATTGGGACAATTTAGGTGTTGCATTCACTCTACTTAATACCCTCTTGCCTTTTATTTCCACCTATCTCACTATAACGGCTTCTCTGCTTCTATTGTGTCTCATTCTTATTACTGTCTATTTTTCTTTCATCTTCCTTCAATACATCTTACTCTCCTTATTTATGGTACTTCAACAGATCTATGGCATCACTATCGGGGTTATTAGTTTCAATACGGACTTGTTATTTATTAGTATTATAGTTAATTTACAATACTAAAATATTAAAAGTTTAATTTTAGACGAGAGTACATAAATATAAAACTGGTAATTGATAAAAAGAAAGTTGCTGGTACCGCCAATTTTGAAACCCGAAGTGGAATCCCTACTTTCCTCAAACTGCCTGGTTTAAGAAGTATGGGTACCTTCCTATGCAATATTAAGTTATTAAATTAATTCCTGTCAGTTCAGCTTCTGCTCAGCTTGATTAATTAAGGGAAGGAACTAATACTGAGGTCAGCATGGTTTGTGGGTTGTAGTTTCCTCTTTAGCTTTAATCGAGATTTTAAAAATTAGGGTTTTTATTTTGTTATAAATGTTGTTTCTCTTCAAATACTATATATACTTTTTTTTTCTGAAAAAAAGGAGAGCCTAGACTACTAAGAGTGGATAGTTTTTTTGTTGGGCGTAATTATGCAGACAATTACTCTCTGTCGTGACATGTCATCTGTTCATCGGTAACCGAGGTCTACTCATCACGATATCTGCTGGGAGCCCGCAGAGAGATACACCCAAGGAGATATTCAGATACGCCCAAGAAGACAGTGATAGATCTCGAACCTGGATCTGTTACGAAACATTGCTTCTTTTTTTGTTTGACCACCTCCTAGGAGATAAATACTATATATACTTAAAACAGAAAACTAACAAGTGAAATAATTAGAATTCGTTATTAAACTTGGGATATTTGAAAATTTGGAGGGTAGTGAGGTTGATACTTTAAATAGAGTTACTACCATTCTTCAGAACTTGTAGCAAGGCAATTGAAGGCCGTTAATTATTGATTTCGGACACAACAAGAGAACAGCTAGCGCAAAGAAAATGAAAATTTTGGAGTTTCATTAATGATACTACCACAAGCTAATATAATTTAATGCCATGAATAAAGGAACTACTTTGAACAAGGTTTGCTAGATTTTACTAGAAATTTTGTTTTTCTATTGCATATTCTGAATTTTCCAATATTTCTATTGTAATTTCCTCTCATCTAGATGTAAATAGGATATGAAAAATGACATCATCAGCCTAGAAATGAAACCATACATAGAATTTCAAAGTTATTCCTCTCAATTAAACAAATATTATCATTTCTCTTTTGAAGAAAAGACATTTATTTGCAGTACATCATATACCTTATTGATAAGTATCTATTTCATATAATCAATCTAATATTCCCTTTTACCTATAATTTACTTAAACAATTTACTTCAAACAAACAATTTTATCTCTAATTCCCCAATCTTAAAATCATTTGAATGCTTTTTTTTATTACAAAGTTATTTTATTTAGCTCTTATTAGAAGTCGAATTTTTGAACTTTTAATACTAGAAACGACTTCAAAATTCCGTCGAATGTTTAAATGTATGTAGAATCAATGAGCCAATAAATACAACTATCATTATCTGAAAAATTGATGGACAAGCTTTCTTCCTGAAAAATGATTTCACGGCATCTAAGGATTTTTTGTACCAAATGTATATTAACACATGGGAGTGCCTCATTATTGATATCATGTACATATAGTTAAGTATGTGAAGGTCTTATGTGAGCAAAACCTAGTCTATGTTTGCATCCTCAAAAGTCGATACGCAACAGTATAAGCACCTTTCTTTCTCCACACCAAATTAAACGATCATATTGCGAGCCAATGTTATAAGGAATAGAATAAATAAATGCCTCATTAAAAATATAGAAAATTTCCGTTTTATCCCACCCACTTCCATCTGGTTCTATAAGCTCAGCCACCACCATTTTAGAATTCTCTACAGTTAATTCAGTAGTTATCAAACCATCCTCCCCATCTGGCAGCCAAGCCATGCCACACATACTGGCACTATTTCCATCCCCATTCCACCACATGTTATGCTTACGCAACAACTCCCTCACTGCACAAACATTTCACCACAAGTAACTTGGGTTGCCTCCCAATTCAACCCTAAAAAATCAAACCCTCTGTAATAACGAGCTAGCAAAATTCTGGCCATGAGACATTTTGGATTACTCAATAACCGCCATCCTTGTTTCCCGATAGTGCAAGATTAAAATCATGAACACTCCTAAATCCCAATCAACCCCTCATTTTTTAAGAACATAATCTCGACCAACTCCTTCATTTAATCCTGACACCAGACCTTGTATTACCCCACCAAAAAGAGTTCATCATCTTTTCGATCTTATCATAAGTTGAAATTGGTAACAAGAACATGCTCATCACATAATTCGGCAATGCATGTGCCACAATATTCAATAGGATTTCCTTCCCTGCACTGGCAAATTGTGCCCTTTTCCAAGTCTGCATCTTTGTCCATAATTTTTCTTTAACATACGCAAATATTGCTTTTTGTTAGTATCACATGCAAAAAACTAATAACCAAACTAATTGAAATCATTAAGTGGTTCATGTCACTAAACTCGACAAGCGCAAAGAAAATCATAAGCGGAAAGAAATCTAGTTGTATACTAGCCTCGCATGTAAACCACTTTCATTGATTAACTAAGAGAATGACATGAACTGATTTTGTCTTCTATGTGCCACATGAAGATCCTCATAAATATAGGAATTACGAATGGGTGAAGGATAACAAAACAACCTCTTTTTCCTCTAAGGAGACCAATGACATATACTTTTTAAACAGAGAGAAGGCATTCTTTCTATGTGTGGTGTTATGGACACTTCACCCCTAGTTAGGGTTATGTGTTAATTGTTGGAGAATTTCGATCTATGCCTTAGTTGATTTTAGAGAGCGGAAGTGACTTAAAAGGAAAGCGAAAAATCAACACCAAAATTTTATAGTGGTTCAGTCAACTCAATACCTACGTCCACTATCTAAGTCTCGCTTAGACTTTTCACTATCTCGATGATTGATTGCTGCTCAATCCAACAAGACCAATACAACGAGGTTGATTCCGGCTTAACACCTCTAAGGCCTACACTGTTGGGTTTCTTATGGTAACAAACATCTAATATTCGCAGTGAAAAAATAATAATATCACACAAGAAACATCCAGGAACACTGTATGTAATCATAACTAATAAAAGGAGGCCGAATATATATACCTTTTCCCTTAGCCGAATCGTTTTTCTCCAAAAGCTGGAATTTCCGAATTGCTTCCTTTGATTTGTATTGAGTCGAATGCTATTGACAATAGGGACTGCCAACAGACGACTCCCCTCTATTCTCTCACACACACAAGATCGTTGATTAGGCTAATGTGTGTTAGCACTTCTTTTAGAATCTCTATTCTAAAACTCACAAATAATTTTCTCTCTTTTGTTTGTGGCACTCACTAATTCGGTCAAGTCATGAAAGAATAGCAAGGAGACCTAAATAGGTGCATAAAAGAATATGAAATTCCCTCATTGACCTTGCAAAATTCGGCCCTCATCCTATTCAAGCAATAGGGTACCGAATTTGCTTTCCTAGTCTCATTAGGTTTGCCTTTCTTATCCCACAAGAATATTCACTTTCTAATTAATTTTGTCACAACAAATTAGGGTTTTATTTTCCTTATCAAACAAGAATAAAACTCCTAATTAGTCATGAACTCCTAATTAGTTAGTGCATGTGCCGAATCTATCCGTGTCAAACAAGGAAGTGACTCCTAAAAAATAGGAGAGGTGGTGTGTGCCGAATTTCTTCCTCTAATTTGGATGAGTGTGCTGAATTTTCTCACTCCTAATTAGGTTAGGTTGTGCCGAAATTCTAATGGGTTTGATTAATGTAATTGGCCTTTTAATTATATGATACATTATCATTTAATAAACCACTCATATGGGCCAAATTATGTCACACATAATTAAATACTCATAACCCTAATAACTAGTGATTTATATTAAAAGCTCATTACATTAGTGGACTATATATTAAATCTTATTTA
>CAODLS010978016.1:0-11159 GCA_948243855.1 Flueggea neowawraea | reverse complement strand
TCTTCCTCCTTTTCATGCTACTTATACCTAAATATTATTTGCAATTCGGCGTCCAACTCCCAACACAACCACCAGCCACCCCCAGGCCGCCCCCCCCCCCCCCCCCCACCAACCACCATGCTACTTAGTCTAATATAGCCTCTGTTTCAAATTTTCAGTCAGCAAAAATGGAAATGCTTTTCTTATTTAATTACCAACATTTGAAATGACCGGAGAAGTCCAAAAAGTAAGAATAAATTTAAAAGATGTTCGAGTGTACTATCATGTATATTGTTATGTGTATTGTGTCCCACTTTCATAAAAAGAAAAGAAAAGAAAATACAAAAAGAAAAAGAAGACTTGAAATACAATTAGGGAAGTGCTTGATATTTGCATAGAACAACTTCAATTTAGATTGTTAATTTATAAAAATGTTTTTGCACTTTCACATTTTATGCACTACCGATCATATAAAGATTCTGCAACAAGGCCATGTAGGGGTAGACTTGAGTTATGAGAGTTCAGATTCGGTTTAATAAAAAGAAATCGAACTTGAATTCGGTTCGAACATTATGTACATAATATGTTTAAAATTGACTTGTTTATTCATACTCAGCTAATTGCACACTCGATTTAGGCATGCAAGAAACTCTTTAGAAATTGTTTAACTAACAAATAGGTTAAACTCCTTAATTAAGAATTTTTGAATTGACTATATATGTATTCAACTAAAGAAAATTATTGAATCTGTCCGCGAGAAACTTTAACTCTTTCAAAGATCAAATTTTAAAAATAATTTAAATTTGACACATTTATACGTGGAAGAAGCACTATATTGGTGGGCTCATTTACACCCCACAATGATTTCCTATACCCAACCATTTCGGTTGGCCTAATTGATTTTTAGATAATGTGGAATACATAGTATATTAATAACCTTAGTTAAGGCTAATGGCTCCAGAACATAGTCTCCTGTTTGAGTTCCTGTAAAAGGTGCCAATTTTTATACACCATATTTTGTGACAATTGCCAACCTCACTCAATAGGATACTGTCCTTTTTCGGCCCTCTGTTAGCAACACGGTTTTATCTGTGAAAAAAATTTCTTTGTGGTTTGAGAAAAAAATATATTTATAAATGAGTTTTGACCTCAATTCCCAAACTATGTGGATACATAGGGCATCACCTTCAAAATTTATATATAATTATAATTATTCAATGAACAAATTATAGTTTTAGAAAGTATATTTAGGTCCATGTACTATAGATTCTTATTCTAATTATCTTCAACTATAAGATTTACAGAGTTTGATTGCTAGTGATTATTCATTATGTACAAATTATAGTTTTAGAAAGTATATTTAATTCCATGTACTATAGATTCTTATTCTAATTATCTTCAACTACAAGAGTTATAGAGTTTGATTGCTAGTGATTATTCATTCATGATTCGTACTACCAACAATTATTATCGAGTGTTTCCTGATCATGTTGTCAGTATTGCACATGTAGGTTTTATTCTATGTGTTATATATTCCACCGGAATGACTAATTTTTTAAAGAGAAAAGCACACAAAAATACAAAAAACAGCCAAAATACACAAATGAGCTATGTGGAACTTCAAAATTATCTGTAAAAGAACCATGTGGAAATTTAATTCATGATTCTTCCTTGAGAATCATTTAGGCAGTCTTATCGTTTTTCCAAAGAATGAACAATCATTTTTTTAAGTATTTTTCTTCCTTTAAACAAGCGTTTTTTTTATTCGAATATATTCAATAAACAAAATTTAACTAAGTTAAAATATTAATCATTGAATTAATCTCCCTATTGATATAATTAGTATTGTTTAAGTTAGACTAATGTATAATACTTCTTATATCGATTAGAAGTTGACATAAAAGGTGGCTCATGAACAATTTTCTCTCCCAATCATTGAAACATCTCCTAAATATAAAATTATACAGAGTTATAATTAGTAATAAAATATCGTCAAAGAATATAGCCACAACATGAACCAATTTAATTATTTCTGCCATATAAGAATATGCCAACACAAAAGAAGGGAAGCCAATAAGATAAAATTTGAAGCAAAGTCAACGAAAAAATTGGTTTTCATAGAGACCGAAGGAGAAAGATACTGTAGTAAAGCACGACGTACTTGGCAGTTGCCACTCGGCTCGGCACATAGTTTCCAATTTCATGACCTATTTGCAAATTATGGTTTTCTAGAACAAAAACAACAGTGTACTGATCAGCTCATGCCTCAAACATGATCCTTTTTTAATTCTGATGCAAATTTATGTCGTAAGCATGTTCAAATATACCACTGCCATGATAAATTTACGAGTGAAATACTCAGCAGTCCTGGAGTTTTGACTTAATATATGATTGCATCCACGATGTTTTAAAAATGAACTTCTCAATCCCTAAGATTTCAAAATATTAGACACTAAGATCCCTGACAATTTTAGTGCAGTTAACACGGTTAAATAAAATATCTCAGCTAGTCCCTGACCCACATAGAAAATTATAAAAATAATTCTAAAAGTAAAAATAATTCAAAAAAATAGAATCCTACACTAGAATAGAGCCAAAAAGGATAAATAATATGGAAGAATGCTTATTAATGACACAAGAAAAACTAATAGACATACAAGATACACTAGTTTATTTTAATAAAGAAGCAATAGAGGAAATAACAAAAGGATTAGTATCGTTGAATCTTCCAGAAAATAAAACACGAAGTATATGTCTGGAAACTCCAACTCTTCCAAAAATATCATTAAATATGTTAACAATTGAAAAAAAGAAAAATAGATTCCTTAGAAGAAAGATTTCTCACTACTAGTGGAGAGGAATTAGATGGATTATGTGAAAGATTACACAAATGACTTGAGAATTAGAAAATATTAAAATTGATGAGACATGGAAATAAATCTTATTAAACTTATTCAATTATGAGTTGTAATGGATTGTTATCAATGTGAATTATTGCAAGACGTTACAATGACTATGCTTTATAAATAGACAGAGGTAACTTGTTAATGTATGCTCTATTTTCCACACTTACCAATACTCTGCTAAAATTATCTACTGACTTGAGTATCGAAGACTCTCCGAGAAAACATCTAAATCTCATCACATTTTATATTTTCAGGTCTCGATACGACGTTTACAATTTCTGAATACTCAAGTATTCATTACTATTATTGTTCATTTTCCAAGGCAATAACAAAATGTAATCTCATCTCTTAATTGGGTGGAAATAAAAATAAATTTTTAGTAAATCAAATACAAAAAATAGATTCCCCATTTTCATTTTTACCAAAAATCTGTGAACCAAACGATATTTAATTTTTTTATTTTTAGTAAACTATAAATTTGGCAAATCTTTTCTAGAAGTACGATGGGTTAAAAGTGTTTGAACATGTAATATGCCCAAAGAATAAGTTAAAAGAAAACGTGTATTGTGTCATTTGACAATTGTCAATCAAACGCAAAACGAAAGTTGGCCATACAGCTTAGCGTAGAAGAAGCTTGTCTAGCGTTGAATGATTCATGCATGTCAAGCCAAGAATGTGTTTAATCTGCTTCAATATATTCTTTGTGGCTTTTTCACATTGATGTGTGTTTGAAATAGATTTTGTGAAGTAGATTACAGAATTAAATTGAATAATAAAAAAATAAAGAAAGTGTTACGTTTTTATAAATAAAATATTTTTATACAGTATAGTACAAAAAGAGAAAGAGTTATATCAACACCTCCCATGTGTTAGTCTGTCACACTAAGACTTCAATATATGTTGTTTAGCTTTTTCATATATAGCTGAATGATTAAATCTTTTTTTTTTGCATTGAATATGATTTAATCATTGAATCTTTATAATATATCAAATGGCATAGCAAAACTATATATTATTGCTCTCTATTTTTTATAACTCTTAGAAGATGTGTCGTTCTTTTTTTAATAAAATCTATCATAAATATCAATTTATTATATTCTTTTAAAACTACAAATCTATCTATCGCAACCAGTAATTAAATTTCGCCTATAGTTATTTGATTATATAGCAAAAGATTGATGGGAAATCATTGGACTAACACCCTTCACTTAATCATTTTGGAAGCAACATTATCAATTCTTTGACTCATTAGATTATATTTCAATCCACCAAGTCTACAAATTCAAATTTAGATCTACTACTTGTAAAGTAGGGGTTCGAATCCTACTATCATTCTTATTAAGAAAATTATTTGTAAATTTCTATATAAATTCCGCTGAATATTAGGTTTGTCCTTGCTAAGAGTTTATGCTTGTAAACCATGGAATCTTTTTTACACCTAACAACCTGGAGTTTGAAGTTTGAACGATATATTAACTCGGACCAACATGCTAAAAACTGAACTAACATCTTGTTGGTTGAAAAATTGTTAGTTTTATGTCCTTGTTTACTGCCTAATTGCTGTGAGATGTCAGAGTATGCAACTAACTAGATAAGGATACTGAATGGCAGACACTATTTGTTATGTACATTCCACCATCTATTGGTTAACATTAATGCATACACATTTGTTGAATTCTGATAAGTGTGAAATTTGGTTAATTTTGTTGGTGTTTAATGTGTGTTACTGTTTTGTTTCATGTGTTAATGTATGAATTAGTGGGTTGTAGGAGTTAGTTTTAGAATAAATGTGTGTCTTTATGGGTGTTTTAAGTTATTGTCCATTTTTAATGTGTTTAATAATGATTTTTAATTGTGGTTTTAATTGGTCAAGTAGTGGATGTTGAATGTTACTTATGTGTTAAATGAAATTTGGTGTAGGTGGCATATCTTAAAGATGCAAATTAAAGAGAGCATTTGTCACGACCCGTCTCCGGACCGTGACCAGCGTACAAGATGGACTGTCTGTGGAATTCCAGTCTATCTCGTACAAACCTCAGAGTACTTAGAAACTCTATCCAATTATTCATTTTAATAATTATTCAGTATAGCAAACATTCAGATTTTATAAATTTAAAACAGGAGTGTTATAAATCAAAATATAAAGAATATAAATATATATATTCGTATATATGCATACATACTTATTTGAAACATTTATACAAACAGAAACCAAATAGTGAAACCCAAATAGTAGAACCCAAACCCTCGGTGTGGAGCACCTAACCAAACATACCAACTGAAAATCGGATCAAAAGGGTTATCATTACTACTCGAAAACTCCACTGAGCACGAAAGCTTAATCACCTGAAAAATATTAAGGGGAGAGGGTGAGAAAACTCAGTGAGTAATGACACTCCAGAATGCCTCTAGGACCTCACATAAATTGTTTTGAAAATATTTAGAAAACTTTCACATGCAACATATACAAGTATATGTATATACACTCGTATACATACTAGTATAGTTCAAAAATATTTCAAAAAATATTTCGCAACCAAAGCAGACAATATGCAGTCAGACAGAATCTGTAATAACAGAGAAGCAGATAACGCATGCAGCGTATTATACTATTTCATATTATCCAGACTATACAGAATTTTATACATAAATATTTTATTAATATTTATTCAAAATTTTATACAGATAGGATAATCACTTATCATACACCCGTATTATATTGATACTGCGTTGGCCAAATCAGATCTCTAACAGAGAATCAACAACCTCAAGAGCCTCAATGATGCTCAGCTCAAGAGGGTCGAACAACTGACAGTCTTAGGGGCCCCAAACAGTACTCAACACCCTAAGGGTCTCAAAGTTGTGACAAACAGACAGAGCTAATAAGAGGGTATGCCCGCGAGCATTGTAGTCTCCGGGCTCCAGCAAAATATACCTGCCATTCAACAGTACAATATGAGCAATAACACAGACTCAACAGATATATTATACCTCGTATAATATAAGAGCAGATAATAGCCACTACGACATATAATATCAGACATATGCTCGTTGGCATAACATAGTATAGTAAACAGAGTATACATATACAGAGTATATAACATAGGTGGATAGAGACCAAAACAGATAGATAACAGAAGGGGGACAAAGCCACCCATCAGAATTAAACAAAGCATGTGGTCTGGCCGGACGCACGGCTACCATATTACCCTGGTAACTGGGCCTTAACAGAATATTGGTATACCAAAGACTACACTACCTCGTAGCAAGGTGTCCCTAATCCCTATATATATATATATATATATATAGCAGACGGTAGACAGAGCAAAAATTATTTACAGAGGGTATGTACGTAATTTTACATACATCATATATATTTATATATATTAACAGAGGCAGATAATATGTATTATATAACATAATACAATATTTTAAATTATCAGACGGTCGTATAAAATATATAACAGACATATATCATATCATCACGATATTTATGCCAACATAAATAGTGATAAATATATATGAAATTGCAAAATTACTCCCTAACTTTCTAAAATTGCAAATATGCTCCAAACTTTTTAAAATTACAAATCTAACTCTCAAGTTTCTAAAATTATAAATCTAGACCCAAGTTTCAGAAATTACAAATCTAGAGAAAAACTTTTCAGAAATTACAAAACTAGCTTTGGCAAAACTTTATTCTCAAAATACCAAACTCTCGATTTGGCCGACAAAAATCGAAACTGAATATACATATGGGTTCACGTCAACCTCAGGAACATTAAACCATCAACAATTTCCTCAGACAAACAACCAAATCATCACAAATTTTTCAAACCCGAACTAAACCCTAGCCACTCAAAGAACTCATCATTCCTTCTGATTTCAAGCTAGATTTATGTTAATCTAAACTTCCACAATCATAATCTAACAACCTATAACATCCATTTCAACAGAATCATGCAAAATTTAAAACCCATTTAAAAAATTAATTGTATGAAATTGATGAAAAGAAGTGATTAGAACTGAAATCTTACTTCCAGAGATGTGTAGGAACGTTGAGGAACCAATGAGAGGAAGAGAGAAACGATATGAGAGAGTGAGAGTGTGCAGAATGAGAGTTCTGTACGGGTTTTTGGTGTTTTAAACGCCCACAGATCGAAACACCGTTTTAATATTTTCAAAGGTAACGTACGTTATTTTGTAATGCAACGTACATCTTGGTGTCACAACGTAAGTTATAATTTGTACAACGTACGTTGTCGTAGTGAACAATGTGTCCCGTAGCTTCTGTTTCGAAAACGTAGTTTCACAACATACGTTTCAAACTCGCAACGTACGTTGATTATCTTTACACCCAGATAGCGTACGTCATCTTACCACAACGTACGTTGTGAAAGAATTTCAGTTAACGTACGGTTCAAAATTCCCAACGTACGTTGGCATGCTCCAGATAGCATATCTCAACTTCCTTTGCTTCCAAACGCTCGTCGGATCATTTTCGATGCCCGACGACACCCAACCTTACAAAAATAACATCTTTCCAATATTTGTACATTATCTCGAACATTCAAGAATCAAATCATACTAAGACCATTCAAAATCGAATGATGTTCCACTAAAGAGATCGTCAAAATTTATCAGAACGCTACAGGAAAATTTCATCGGAACGGACGAGGTATTATAGCATTGATGAGCACAGATTTTGTCTCACCTGAGACAAAAGTCTCAACTGGGAGAAGAAGAAGCCTGATGCAGTATCTCGACTGAGATATTTGTCTCAACCAAGAGGAACTGGGCAGCAATTAAAATGATGGTTTTCACTTGGAGAAACTGAAGAGGGACTCAATTGTAACTTACCTAAGGTGCATTGAAACACATCCATGGACCAATTTAAGAGGGCACCTTAGAAGAATGCTATAAAAATCCCTCTTTGGGAAGAAGATCATCATTTTACCACATAACACAATTCACTACACAGTTTGTTCCATTCTCCATTCACTTTGAAAGAAGGTCAAAAGAGAAGTCTTGAATCCAAGATCAAAGAGAAGAATTCAGGCGATGGCAAAGAGTTTTTATTCTTCCTCTCTAGAACTCATTCATTGTGATGAAATTGTTTATCATTATTATTTTATTTGCTTTTGTCATTATGGATAGCTAAATCTTTTATAGGAATTAACTTTTGAAGCATTTCTTCTATGTTAATCTTTTGAGTTTAATATTAAGCTTTGCGATGTTTATTGAATTCACGTGTTCTAATTATGATTGAGAAATTGAATTAGATTGATTGCATTATGTGAGCAATGAGAATTGACACATAATAGACTTATAAACATCGGTTTAGTTAAGAGCCATTGAGATATCGTGAGGATTAACTATTTGCTTGAATGATTGCTTAATGCATAGGTTGGCATAACTTGAGCTGGAATTGGTAATTGAGATATTAGAATTTCACTCTTGTTAACTAATTCGATATTTAGTTATTGTTTGAGAGATGATAACTAGCATCATTGGATATCTAGAGCCTTAGCATCATCAAACCCATTAGAAAGACTAAGAAGGAATGTAGATAGTGTTAATTCCTAGGTTGTGAACTTGATTGTTTGTCAAACATTATTTGAATTTCAATTTATATTTGTTGTTTTCTTTATCTTATTAATCATTCAATTTTTATCTCTCAAACAAATTGAAACTAAATTGATTGGTGGGTAAATTCATAGTCCTTGTGGGAACGATATTTTTACTACTTGAACAACCTTGCACTTGCGGCTCAACAGTAATCTGAGGATGCTTATGTTTTGGCAAGATCTAAATATCTCTAGTGATTTTGCCTCAGTTGCGATCAGGATATTAAGTGACACAGAGAATCTTACAGAAGACAGAGTGGATGGGGTGTTGAATGAATATCTCGGTGATTTCAGATACAGGTGCCAAAAACTGGCTTGCTTTCTTTTCTGCTTATACATTGTCCCAAGTAGCAATGAATGCTTACACAAGGATTCTGGCAAAGAAGTATCCAAGTTTTTGCATCAATTGTGTCTGCCTTGGTGATGTCAGAACATATATAAAATGTCATATGGGCAGCTTGTCGGTCAAAGAAGGTGCTGAAAGTGTAGTCAGATTGGCTCTGCTACCTGACAACGTTACTTCAGGTTGTTTCTTTCTCTGGAATCAGATATCACCTTTCTGATTGTATATGATCTCAGGTGAGAAAAAAAAAAAGAGATAAACTTGCAAATTCTGGGAAATTTTAAGCTTTTAGAGGCACTGACTCTTTCAATAATGTATGAAATATTGTCTATCAAAAGGTTTCAGAACTGACAGTAAACCCATTACATTCCAAAACGTTTGTGTAATGCCTTCCAAATAACTGTTGTCAATGCAAAAAATGCAAATGTGTACATATTTGCACCCGTTATGTACACTTGTGTACACCCATGTACACTTGTCTTGTGTACAACTTAAAAAAAATGATTGAAAAAATATAAGAGAATGTTTGTACACTTTATGTAAACATGTGTACACGCTTGTGCACGATGTAAACATGATCATAAATTCAACAAAAATTGATATTTAGTAAAAAAATATTTTTAGCTATTTAAAAAAATATTATTTTTAGACTTGTACATGTTCTGTCCACGTTCTATACATGATTGTAATTGTACACGCTCGGCTGAAATGTTTTTTTGGCAAAATTTTCTGAATTTTTCGCCAAAAATTGAAGTCAATTTCTCATTTGTTGTTTTTCAGAAGATGGCATTTTAAAAAGGTAGTAAAATAAGAGGTGACATGTGAGTTATTATTTTGGGCTCTTCTATATAAAAGTGTAATTTACCCCCTAAGATTCAAGTCTTAAACTTGTTTTGCATAATTAAAGTTTTAATTTAATTTGAAGGAAGAAAGAAAACTTAATAAAACAAAGTGGGTTTATGGGAGAAAAATTATTGGGAAAATGGTTATATCATGTTGAACAGTTCGCATAGACTTCAAGACTTGTAATTAAATTACATTGTGAAATTAAATAAAAAAAGACATTGACATAAATTGTGAATAATTATGAAACAATGAATCGATATGTGCTTGTGGAAAAATTAACGTATCACTCTCTTAGGCTAATTTGGAATTAAGATCCAGTAATTTTCAAATTGATAAATTCATTGTTCATAACATGAATGCACAGTTTGATATAATTTTTCCTAATTAGTTAAATTAAGCAAAGATGCATAATTTATGCAGAGTTTAGTCATTAGTGTAAAGAATAAAATCTATATTGTCAACAAAAGATTCATGCACGTAAATCCATTTAAGTATATTTTTTGAATTATTGAACAACGAAACGATGTATGCTTTGTGGAATATTGAGATTGATGATTAAAAGGAGAAAGGAGAGGAAAGAGCAAAGACTACGGCAATAGGTCTTTGTCACTAATTGCACAACAACGAAACGATGTATGCTTTGTGGAATATTGTTGCGCATGTCCTCCACCCAATACCCAGTGCCAGTAAGCACAACTGTCATTGACAATGACTCATTGTTATGTTCTATGGAACAGAAAGCATAGACTTGAATGCATTAATAATTGAACAATGAAAGAATATATGCGTGTGGAAAGTTTATCATTGATCAACACCACGAGCCACGACTTAGTACGCCTTCAAATTCACTGTCTGCATCACAAATTTAGAACTATAAATTAAGAAGCTGTTAGAGTTTTATTTACTATGAGAATTCTTATTATAAAATATTTTGGTTTCAAGTTGTTCAGTATCATGACTTGTGACCTTAGAGCTTTCTTGCATCTTCTTCATTGGTTGCTTATCTTAGAAAATTCATTTCATACAAACTCAATCTCTGCCAACACTGGCGATATTTTGTGTGTGGAAAAGGAAAGGCAAGCTCTTCTTCGCTTTAAGCAAGACCTTATCATTCCATCCAACCGCTTATCCTCTTGGGATGCTTCACATGCTGACTGCTGCAATTGGCCTGATGTCTGTGACTACTTAACTGGCCATGTCAAGGAGCTGCACCTTGATAATCCATATGATTTTGATTGGGAATCTGAGTCTGAGTCTAAGAGAAGAACTTATGAAAGATCCATGTTGCGGGGCAAAATACACCCATCTCTGTTGGACTTGAAGTATTTGCATCATCTGGACATAAGTTGCAATGATTTTGGAGGAATCCCGATTCCAAGCTACTTTGGTTCTTTGGTGAGTTTAACTTATCTTAATCTTTCAGAGGCAGGATTCGAGGGATTGATTCCTTATCAAATG
>CAODLS010977695.1:0-11227 GCA_948243855.1 Flueggea neowawraea | reverse complement strand
GTATGTGATTAAATATTCAGTATTTGATTTTTGAATTTGAAAATGATATATATATGCTTTTATATATCCCCTCTTATTTTGATGCTGCTTTGCATGTTTCGATTTTTATACTATGTATTAGTATAAATTAGTTTTTCGATGTGGGGACACCTATGCTACGAGGCACGTAGCCTTTGGTACATCAATATTTTTAGAAATCTCAGCTACTAGGGATGATGGTAGCAATGTGCTCTAATCCAGCACATTATTAGATATTGATTAGTAGTTAGTCCACAACACTTCGTGATCAGTGACAGAGTCCATATCACATTTGCTTTAGTTCCTTATCGTTTGTACTCTGTTTTGACTATGAGAATTATAACATTATGTTATATGATTTTTACTTCGATACTAGTAGTATCGTTTAAGAGTGCATGTGTTTTCTTTGTTTGTAAACGTTTTTGAAATGTTTATTTGAAAATGTATTACGTATGTAATGTGTATATATGTGTATATCTATTATATTGTGTGGTATTTTGAAATGTTTTTAAACCAGTCTTTGTGAGGCACACATGAGGCAATCTAGAGTGTTTTCCCTCACTGGGTTCTGACTCCCTTTATTTTTCCATGTTTATCCTGTTTCTCTTTTACAGGTTGACATTTTGTCTCGACAACCATTTGGCATCCTAGTCCAGTGAGGTGTTCATCATTTTGGTTAGTGATGCCCTTTCTGTCGGGCTACTCTATTTGTTTAGAGCTCCGCACTGGGATGCTGTTGGGTTACTGGGTTACACTTTTGACTTTTGGATTTTTCCGCATTTACATTATTTTTACACTTGTATGTGAATTTGCGTTTGGCAAATATAATGTTATGATATTTGGTTTACATGTATATATATATATATGTATGTTTTCTTATAAATGTATTTTACCCCAAATGTTTTAATAAAAGAATAAATGGTTAGAGTTTCTGATTCTTTGGAAGGCTTGTGCGGGATGGGTCGGGCTTCCATAGACGGTCCGCCTCGTATGCCAGTCATGGTCCGAAAACGGGTCGTGACATGTATTTTCTTGAAAATTATTTCTGCTCTGCATGCTCATTTGATAAATTACTATATTTATATTTCTAGTGTGGGACACCTAGCTACGGAGTACGTAGCCTTTGGTATGCCAATGCTCAGTCAAGGCCCTAGTTACCAGGGTAATATGATAGCCGTGTGTCCGACCATACACACGTATTCTGTCTGATTCTATTTGGTGGTATAGTCCACACATATGATATCTGTCTGCATCTGGTCCCTGTCCACCATATTATATTTATTATTATTATTATTATTATTATTATTATTTACTATGTACTTTGTGCTTTGTATGGTGCATGCTGTCTGCTTTGTCTGCAAAGGATTTCAAACTGGATTTCGAAAGTGCTATTATTGTATAGAGTGTATATGTATGTATTCCGAAACATTGCATGCTGTATTTTTGAAAATTTTCAAAATAGTTTGAGTGAAGTCCTAGAGGCGATCTAAAGTGTCATTCCTCACTGAGTTTGCTCACTCCCTTAACAGTTTTTTAGGTTGAATTGGCTTTGTGCTCAGTGAGGATCTCCTTGAGCAGAGTGTGCCTTTTTGATCGGGCAAACTTATTTGTATGTTAGATGCTCCACACCGAGTTTGTGGGTTATGGTTTTGTATTTGGTTGTATAAATGATTTAAAAGATTATATTATATTATATTTAATTTTAAGATTTTTTTTGTATTTTGATTATGTTACTATTTATTATTTTATTAAATGATTTTTGGGTTCTTTGTTTAAAACTGATTAATGATTGAATTGAAAAAAATTGGGTAGAAGTTTTGTACTCCTAGACTTGTGCGAAATGGGTGGGGTATCCCATTTGGTTCACCTCGTACGCCTGTCACGATCCGAAAATGGGTTTTGACAACAAGCAATCACCAATGAAGAATAGAGAAGCATCTCTAAACCCTTTCTTTTACAATTTGTGCTTTATGTGCATGATTTAGCATTGTCACATTTGTTGTATGCTTGTTTAGAGTGATACAGACTTATATTTGTTGAACATTGGGACAATGTTCAAAATAAGTGTGGGGAAAGGGTTTAGTTTGAATTGTTGTGGGTATTGATGTGTGATTATTTGAGTTCATTCTTGCTTAATTTATGCTTGATTTTCATAAAAAAAATTCAAAATTCATTAAACTCATTATGGATGCCTTGGTATTTGAACTTGTTGAAGGAAGCTTGTAGTATTTAAGTATGCTTTTAACATGCCTAATTAAGGATGTTTTTCTATTTGTTAATCTCTTGAACCAAAACTTGGCATTTTTAGGTGACAAGATTAAGAGTTCTTTTATCAATTACTTTATCCTATTTTGTGGTGGCACAATAATAAGCTTCAAACTCTTTGCTAATTTTTTTTGATTGATTAAATGGTATTAAAGTTAGAGTAGGCATGGTTTATAAGAGGATAAGTGCATGAAGTAAAGTTTAAATGGTTGTGATCCACTTTTGAGGGAGAACCTAAACAAAGAGAACCTAAACAAAGATAAGTGAATAGGGTCCCAACCTCGAGGTGGAAATGATAAGTACTCTCTTAGGCAATAATAAGTGTAATCACAGGAACTCTTAATTCATTAACTTGTTTGTAGCCCTAATAATAAAGTGAAAGCAATGAAAAATGTGATCAAATGTCAAATCAAAATGAAGCACTTATGTTTATAAATGAATGAAAATGCCAAGCTTACTCTACAACTAAGAAGATATGTGTATTAGTTTTTAGCATTGAGGATTATAAGCTTAGGAGGTTCCAATAGACTAGTGAATTTGATTATTGAACTCTTGAAATTGTCAATTCTCAATGCCAATGTTTGTTTTGTGTGATTAATGCATAGCATAGTGTCCTCTTTTGATCATGTTACTCGCATACTTGCATAGTGTAAGAATTTTTTGACTTGTTCAAATCAATTGTTGGCCTTGCCCCGAGTTTTGAATTGGTTTGCTTGAGGATAAGAAAACAAGTAAGTGTGGGGGAGTTTGATGTGCCTTAAATTTACATGATTAATCAAGCAAGAATGTATGTATTTTCATCCTAGAAATCATGCTTTTATGGTGAAATTTATGTAATGTCTGTAAGATGATATAAATTGAAGGAAAAGAGTTGAAAAGGTGGAGAAATGATTCAAAGTTGAAAGTCCCCAAAGAAAACTTAAGAAATAATGAAGAAAATGATGGAAACAAAGTGGAAAGAGGTGTGACGTGGCACACATCACCACAGCCATGACAAACAAAACAAGCATGCAAAACTTGGGCAGAAGTTGTATTCATTTTCCAGCAAACTATTCATTACCAAAATATATATACATATATATCAATATAAAGAGTAGACAATCACGTAAAGCAGTATTTCGTTAACAATATATATATATTTCAGAAAAAATAGATTATTGATTATTAAATTAGCACATAATCAGATTATTAATTTAGCAAACCATTAATTACTCAGATTCTGAAATATAGCCAGATACATAAAAAAACATATAGAGTTTAGAAGACATAGCCTATGTGTCTAGAGCGGCCATCACACTCACTTGAACGCTGTGCCAAATAATCAAAACTCACAGACCATCGGTGGATGACTGAGCACCTCAGGAATAATACGAAACTGAAAACAGACAGACAAATCATAACAGAATCAGACACAGAACAATACTGTGGCATTACAGAGTATACATGAAATCCCAATGCGAATCCCACCCTCGACAGTGTCAAAAATTCTATTGCGATCAAAGATCTATTGCTCTCGCCTCGAAAATTAGAGTCTATGTAAAATTATAATTTAGTCCCTGCACTTTGTAAAATTACACTTTAGACCTTATGACCTAAAAAATTACAAATTAGTAACCAAACATTTTAGGATTTACAAATCAGTCCTCGAAGTATTTCTAAATTACCAATCAATTGTCACACTTTCAGAAAATTACAAATAAGCCCTTTAGTATTCAGAATTTCAAATTTGACCCCAATTATACGGAATATCAAATTCAGTCCTCCAATTATTCAAAATCATGAAAATTATCTTTTTAGTCCCTTCGGTAGAAACATCACACTAAACATCCCCAAACAACCTAAAATCATTACAACTCGAAATACACCGAATCAAAACATCCACATCATCCCCCAGCAAGTTCAAAATCATGAAATCATCCTCAAATCCACATAGGAAACACCAAACCATCCAAAATTTGTAATATCCCGCCTATTTTGGTTAGGAGTCCTGTAGATTTTTGACCGAGTCCGATGTGATCTTGAAGACAATTGAACGTAATTATAGAGAATTAGGTGTTATCGAACCTTGAGGAATGTTTGATGCATGCGGGGAAACGTGAAATGCTGAGTATGTGATGGGAGAGTGAACAACGTACGTAGTACATTGAGGAAGACGTACGTTATCTGGAAAAGCAGCATAACATACGTTGTAGAGGTAAGACGTACGTTATTTGGGGCGAGGATGATCAACGTACGTTGACCGAGAACGACGTACGTTGAGGTGTGTTTTCTTCGAAACCCTTAGCTACTGGATGCATCACGACGTACGTTACTAGGCACAACGTACGTTGTGCATCACCACAACGTACGCTGTCACTGGATATAGCGTACGTTGCCTTTGATCTGTAGCTGTTAAAAATGCCCAAAACCCGTCATTCTGTCATTTTCTCTAAAAAATATCACTCAAAACTCTCTCAACTCATCTGGAATTCTCGTACATTGCTTCCCCGACGTTTCTAATCCATTTTTGAGGTAAGATTAACGTCTTTTCTTTATTTTTAAACTCAATTTCATGCATTGATTCATACATGTAAATTCTTGGCCGAAATCCATCTTAGGTCCAGATTTTGGATGATTTTGAGTTAATGGATGTTAAAGGCTGTTAGAATAGGTTAGAAGAGGGGACTTGTAGGAACATGATTCGAGCTTTGAATCAACTGATTTGGTGAATTTTTGGAGAAGCTGGGGTTAGGTTCTGGTTTTGTGAATTTGAGGAAAATCTGTTGTTTGTTTGTGAAATCTGAGTTCAAATTCGTGTTTAGGGGATAAATTTGAGTTGGAATGCATGTCTGATTTTATCAGGTATCGAGCGAAACGTAATTTTGGTGTTTTTGCAAATATTTTTTCGTCGCGACAGAATTGGGGTATTTTTGCAAATACTTTCTATTGTAGTTAGATTTGTAAATTTTAGAAAGTTTAAGGATAGATTATGATTTTTGGGATCATAGGGACTGACTTGTAAATTTACGAGTCTAAGATTAATTCACGATTTCTGAGTGTTCGAGATAGAATTTGGGGATTTTGACTTATAAAATGCTAGTTGGTAATCCCAGGACACTTTTGGAACAGTTTCATAATTTGTCGAGTATCAGGGACCAAAACGTAATTTTACACCGGTCGGGGACCAAACTGTAATTTTACATAGATTTTGAATTTTGAAACGAAAGTGATAGATTCACTTTCGGATCATATTTTTTGGTGACTTCGAGGGTTTAAATTTGCATTTGCATATCATGCATTTGGTATTGTTACAGTACCCCATTTTGATATTGTGTTGTTTGTATATATACAGCTTTCTGTTCTTGCTAGCGAGATCAGCCACCGACTAGTGGGACTTGACTGGTGCTTTGGCTTGGATTTCCAGGTGATTGAATAGCAGCTTCAGACACATTGGTTGTGTCTCGAACTTCTATTTACTAGTTTTTGACGTGTTGGATGTTATATGAAAATGCACTAATCTAAGGATTGGCTAAGATATAAACTGATTATTTGTGTAATAATCTGTGTTGGATTTGAAACTGATATATATGTAGTATATATATTTTCTTCGGTTTAAATGCTGGATTGCATGTTATGGATTTAGTACTATATGTTAGTACGTTTTGGTTTTCGATATGGGGACACCTGTGCTACTAGGCACGTAGCCCTTGGTATACCAATGTTGATATAGCCCAGCTACCAGGGTTGTTGGTAGCCATGTTGCCCCGATCAGGCACATGATTTGTTATTGATAGAGGCGGGTCCTCATCATCTATGACTGGTCCACACACTTCGTGATATATGGCAAAGTCCATATCACGCTTGCTTTGTAATATCCTGTATTTTTTTCCCCGATTGAATTTTTTCGGTAGAATTTTTTTCTTCGTTAAATGAATTTTTTTTAATTTGGTAATCAAGGAAATATATTTTATTGGTTTTATAAAATTTGATATGATCAAAATTTGTTGATTTTTATTGATTAAAATTATTATTTTCAAATTGTTTTAATAAGAAAATATTTTGTTAATTTTTATTAATTATTTCGGAAATTTTTCGTTAAATTTCAAAATATATTTTTGAAATTTGAAAAGTTAATTTTGAGTTTTTATTGTTAATTGGGTGATTAATAGCGTTTAGAAGTGATTTGGGAGTTTCAAAAATTAATTGAGAATTGTTGCAATTGGAAGAAAAAAATTCGGAAGAATAAGTGTGGGAATTGTTACAATTGAAAGAAAAATTTCGGAAGAGTAAATTGAGCCACAAAATGCACATTTGAAGCAATTGATTTCAAATTTCAGTTGCTGTCGTCCTTCATTGTGCTGCTGTCATTCGTCACTGTGCATCACTGAATAATCATTTTTTTGGTTCCTTTTGAACACTCCACCGCCCAGCTTTGCTTCTTCTCTTAAATTTATCCAATTCCACGGCCCACAACTGATTCTTTTTCGTTGAATTAATCAATTCCACCGCCCAAATCCAATTCTATTTGTTGATTAATCAAGCCACAGCCCAAGATTCCAGTATTTTCTTTTAAAGAAACCAGATGCCACCGCCCACTCAATTCCTTGCCTTTAAATATCAGATTTCACCGTCCACACACTCATTTTTTTCACTTCTTCAGACACAAATTGCTCTCTTCATTCCGTTGCCTTCCACTCAAATTTCCTCCTTGTTCTCTTCAAACCAAGGTAAGATTTTAATTCAAGCTGCTGCCTTGTTTTCATTTTCTGTTAACACCTCATTTTAGTTGTTGTTATTCATTGGTTTTGATGGAATCATAGCCACGGTCAGGAATTTTTTTTTTACAGATTTGCAGTTTGAATTTTGTTAACATTATGCATGGTTATTTCCTTGTTTTTTTGTTGGCTGATGAGGAGGAAAATTGTGATGAATTTCTTTGGTTTCTTTCGAATGAGATGTTGCTGAGTTGTAATCAATTAAGTTGAAATTTTTGGAGCGTTACGGGTCGGTGAAAGGAACAAATTTTTTGATTTAGGTTGGGTTCTTTTGGGTGACATTGCCGAGCTTGTTGGACATGTTGAAATGTGAGTGTGGGAGCAAAATTTGTTTAATTATACTCACGGATGCAATGGATTTTTTAAGCTTGTTTGAGAGTGAAATTAAAAGATGGTGATCTGGAGAGTGTTGTGATATTTTTGGTGTTCAAAATTGGTGATTAAATTGCGGAAAAACAAGGGCTACAAATGCATAGATGATCATGATTTTCGGACGGAATTAAATATTTTTAGTCTTACGATTCAATTGCGATTTCGGAGAAACTTGGAATATATTTTTATTTCGATATGTATGAGTTGGAAAATTAATTTATAATCTTGGAAAATTTTAAAAATTCATTTTATAATTTTTCCTTCAATAATTTACGAAATTATTTATAAGTTGCCGTAGTTGGAAAATCAATTTGTGATTTTTCGTAGAGTCCGATTTTTCAAAGCGAGAGCAATAGATTTTCGATCGAAATATGATTTTTGGCATTTGTCGATGGTTTTGGTCTGAATCTGCATTTCACATATTTACGGTAATGCCACAAGTACCAGTACTGCATTTTGATATCCGTTCTGATTTTATCTATTTCAGCTACTTGTTCGTGTCATCAGGACCAGCCGCCGACGAGTGGTGCGTGACTGACCTATCTTACTCTGGACTACCAGGTGAGTGGATGACAGCTTTCAGACGCACATGCTGTATCTCTTCTAATTATAAGTTTTTGTTGTGCTATCACCTTAGCATGTAATTGGAATAATTAAAGAGTTGAAAATCTTAAAATCTGGTCTATGTGAGGACTTGGTTGATTTAAATTTGTTTTTGGAAAATTAATTGGGTTTTGGAAAAGAGTAGTTATACTCTGTCTTTGAAAGATTTTGCACTTCGGCGAAAGATGATTTGTTTTTTTTTTTAAATATAATATAAATGGATTATATTATATTCTATTGGTAAATTTTGAAATGGATATATCGTTACTGTTTCTGATAAATATTTTGGATTTATTAAAATTCATATCTTATGTAAGCATGTTCTGAATTTCGATATATAAGTCATATCTTATATATCACATTGTTTTTGATATATCTGGTCGCATGACCATTTGTTATTGGATTTAAATATATTATGTAAATGTTTTGGAGATGATACACCTTCGCTACGGGGTTCGTAGCATTTGGTATACCAAGGATTTGTTATTGGCTCAACTACCAGGGTTGTCGGTAGTCATGTGTCCTGACGATGACATATGATTCGTTATTGGATCAGTGGCAGAGTCCACGGTTATTATTATGGTGGTAGTGGCACAGATCACACCACGATTGCTACAGGTCTCTTATTTGTGATATATGTTTTTTTTTAAATAGTATTATTATTGTAGCGAAGTTTTGGTTATGCAATTTCTAGCAAGGCTATGACGGTTTTTTTGAACTATGGATTGGAGTTTTCGATAAAAGATAAAAAGGGTTTTTTGAGTTCTGAAGTTGTTAGTACAACTTAAAAAGGGTTTTGTTTTAAAATCTTTGTGGTAACAAAAGGCTTTCTGGAAAACCTCGCTTTATTTTAAAAGCATTTTAGTTTTGGTTTATTTTGAGAATAACCTTAAAGGATTTTGTTTAGTTCCAACAACGTTTTCGTGTATGTTGTTTGCTTTGATTGCGAACGATTTCAAAATGGTTTTTGAACTGCTACTAGGTATGTAGCGTGTATACATACATTTATATGTTGACTATATTGCATGTGGTATTTTCGAACTGTTTTCAAAACAGTCTTTGTGAGGCACGTATGAGACAATCTGGAGTGTTTTCCTTCACTGGGTTTGACCCCCTTTTCTTTTTTTGTTTTGTTCCTGTTATTATCATATTGCAGGTGACTCTTGTGGATTATGATCGTTGGCATTCAATGCTCAGTGAGTATCCTAACGTTGCGGTCAGTGCCCTTTTGATCGGGCCTCGTTCGTATGATTAATAGAGGCTCCACACAGGGTTTCCTATGAGATTTGTTTTAGTTTTTGTTATTGTATTTGATATTTCAAATGTTTAATTTGAAATTATTTCTGCAAATTTATATTATGTTTTGTTTTAATAAATGATGTTTAAACCTTTAATTGGTTTTTATCATATTTTATTAAATATGATTTTGGGTAATAGTTCTGTATATTGAGACTTGTGCGAGATGAGTCGGGCTCGCATAGAAGGTTCGCCTCGTATGCCGGTCATGGTCTCGGGAATGGGTCGTGACAATTTACTGAGAACACATTCTTCACAATCCTGAGAGAGAGCTGTAATCTGTGGAAGACCAGTAACCATATTTTTTTGCTGTAGAGTGTTCAGTCCACCAAAACCCAGGTGACTATAGCGGAAATGCCATAGCCATGCCGTATCTTTCACACTGGCTGAGAGGCACGAAACATTGGTATTATGAAGCTGCAACAGGAACATACGATTTGCAGTCATGTTAACTTGAGCAATCAAGTCTAGCTTTGTGTCTTCAATTTGACATAACTCCATTTTTAATGGAAATCTCGTACCCCTTCTCTCGCAACTGACCCACACTAAGCAAATTGGACTTTAAATCTGGAACAAAAAGTAAATTAGAGATAGTGTGGGTGGAGTTGTCTTTGGTCTGGAGAGTGATCGTCCCTTTTCCCATAACAGATACAGTTGAGTTGTCACCAAATTGACAATGTTGCGGAAGGTTTCACCTAATTCAGAAAATGCCTTCTTATCTCCACACATGTGATTGCTGCAGCCAGTATCTAAATACCATATGTTCTGTCAAGTGTCTTCATTCGCATAACACACCATCAAAAGCGATACCATGTGTTCTGTCAAGTATCTCCACACATGTGATTGCAAAATGGAGGACGTCACTATTGTAGAGAATTTTTGTGTCATCGATCGAAGAATCTTCTCTACAATAGTGACGTCCTCCATTTTCTCTCCATGGATCCTCATTTTGTTGGCTATTGCCATAGTTCTTGACAAAAAAATATGTTACTGATTCTCCAGACTTCATATGCAAAGTCTCAAATTCAGTTCGAATTCCTTGAAGCTACACCCTTTTTGCCTTCATATTCCCTTGATACTACTTCTTCATGGAGTCCCAAATCTATTTGGAGGTATCTTTGCACAGAATAGTTTCCAAAATTGAACGATCAATTGCTTGGAAGAGGTAGTTCTTGGCATTAAGATCCTTCAGTTTCAAAGCTTCCAATTCCAATTTATGTGTTTCTGTGGCTTCTGTCGCTGGCTCTTCTACTCCAGATTCAACAACATGCCAATACTCCTTGGACCTCAAAAAGTTCTCCATGAGCATGCTCCAATAATCATAATGACCGTCAAAGCGTGGAATTGCTGGCTGCACAAAGTTCCCTTCGTTGGTCATCTCTCTTTCTCACTGTGTTTGCAACAAATCACTCAAAGCTGCGGCTTTTCTTTTCTTTTCAGGCCCAGTGGGAGCTCTGATACCACTGTTACAGTAGAGTGCAAAGGTAATAGTAGAGTGCAAAGGTAAATGAAGGCAAGGAAGAGTTATTGTATTGCATCTAATACACAATTCAACAAACAGAAAGTGCTCTAGTTATAGAGCTTACAGTAACAAAGATGAACTAAAAACTAGGAATAGTTGCTAATAAAGTGCCGCATAATAATCCACTAGCAGCACTTAAAATATTCCTATGGACTAGGTAAAACAAAAATAAACTGAGTCCACTAACAAATAGACTCCTAAAAATATGGATAAAACAAATTCTACTCCTAACAAAATTTGTGTTCTTTAGAAAAAATGAATCTTTGAAAAAATATTCATCGAGATATACAGACAGACAAAACATACAACGCAAAGGCGATATCAGAGAACTGTAAGTATTAGTGCTGAAGATAACTTCAATATAAATAACAGAAATTAAAATATTGACATTATTAAC
>CAODLS010977633.1:0-18307 GCA_948243855.1 Flueggea neowawraea | reverse complement strand
AATCGTTCTTCGTCATTTGGCAGCATTCCTTGGAACGGAAAAGCGGACCTTCTCATTGACAGGTAATAATCTATGCGTGTGTGTTTTTGTATGAGTTTTAATAAATTTAGAATTTACATATTTGTTGGTTTTGGTGTGATAAATGTGAATAGATTTGATGGACGGGCGCTGCTTGATTTTATACGGGAGGCGGGTTCGGGGAGGTTTAGAGTGCAGAAGAAGTCGGAAGACGAGGAAGAACTGGAAGAGTTTGTTAATTTTGAGCGTTATCGGGATTTAATTAAGCAACGACGTAGAGGATGTCGGTACTTTTTTGTTTGTTTTCTGTCATTTACTTGGTGTTTACGTAGTAATGGGAGTAATGTTGTTGTTGTGTTATTTGCTATTATTTATACATTTGAACAAAACAATGCAAAGAGATTTAAGGTTAACCGCCTATTGATTTTTGAGAATAATTTGTTTCATTGAGTTTGGAATTAGTGATAATAAGGTTCTGGGATTGGCACTTCCACAGTTACTGATGAGGAAGGCTTGGAACATGTTAATCAAGAGATGGAAGCAAAAATGGTTTCTCCATTTGCTTCAAACAGGTTTGTCTTTGATTTTTGCTTCATTCGTAGTTGGTGATAATTGAATTAAATCTTTATTTTCTATTTATTTTATATATTTAATAAGTTAGCTTTGAGAAATGAGGGCATAATATATGATAAAATGTGACGTGAGGTGAGTGCTATAATTGGACGAAATGGCGTTGCAATTATGTTTATGTCTTTGAAGAGTATTTTTATTTCACTCTTTTTTAGTTATTGGCTTTCATCCTTCTTTTACCTTTTTCTTCACGGAGATGTGACTTTTGAGTCTCTGGCTAGCGTTTTTATCTACCTTACGGCAATCAGTTTTATGATATCCATATCAGATTTTCACTTCTTTTATTCTGGTTTACTGCTATTGTTTTTGTTTTGTTTTGCATTTGCATGATTCGGCTTAGCTGTTGTGATATTATATATGTGGAAATTCATTCTCAATTAGTATTTTTTTTTCTTGGCTCTAGTAATTCTCAGTTACAACAACCTTCCGCAAATAAGGGTACATACTCACAAGTTGGGTTCTCTTATGATGAGGGAGGAAAAGAGGAAACACAATTTTCTGATGGTGATGATGATGAAGATGAGGAGGATGAGGATGATGAGGATTTTAACAGCGATGATAGCAATGATGAAGGAATGGAAAAAATAGCAAAGGAATTTGGATTGAGAAGATATGGTTGGCTTGTTTACATGGATAAAAAGGCAAAAGAGGAAGAAAAAAGGCAAAAGGAAGTGATCAAAGGTGATCCTGCCATAGTAAGTTTTCAAATTGTGCTATATAAATTTCAAATCTTTGTTCCCCCTTTTGTAATGCTATATATATCATTACACACTCGGGTGCAAAATTTCAGAGGAAGTTGAGTCGCAAGGAAAGAAGGAAAGCCTCTCAAATAGAAAGGGAAAGAGAGAGAGAAGCTGCACGTGTAACAGGAACCCGAGTTCTCCACCATGATCCCTACCGGTAGGATAAACAAGTTTGTTCTTGTTGAAACCATAGGCAACTGTGCATATATCCGAGACTAACTGGTAGATATACTAGAAAATGGCGGAAATCTGTGCAATATGTATGGTAATAGCTGTTAAATTTCTGTGCAGGGAGTCTAGAAGAAGTCCAACTTATGAAGCTTATTCTCGGTCCAGGAGGTAGGCCAGTGTCTTTTTTTTATTCTTTTCGTTTTAATGTTTTCCATCAGACCGTTTGATAGATGCTTCCATGTTCTACAATCTGCTTTCACAGATCAAGATCACGGTCACACTCTCCTTCCCACTTACGACGTTATGGTCGTGGAGGGCATTCTAATGATCTCCATCGTAGCAAACCAAAGACTCCAAAGATAGAATATATCACTGAATTTGGGGGCTCTAGTACTGCGGATGAGCCAAAGCTGGAAGGATATTCACCACCACCATCTCCTCCATCACAGCCTGATGTGTTAAACCGGTCGGAGCACTCGACCTTTAATTCTTGCAAAGATAGATTGGACAGTCTTTTCTCTGCTGCAGCTTACCCATTTTGTTACCTGAAGAAAACTTTTGTGGTTTAGATTAGATCAGGCCTAGGTTTGTCTGCATAACTGCCAAGATGGAGAGGAAAGGAGGCTTCCTTTCTGAAGCTCATGTTTTCCGTGAAATGGACTTATTATAATTCACTTCCCAGTTGGTTGGAGCATCATAATGGTATATCTAAAGCTTCTAACTTTCCTGCAGGCCATCAACTGGTCATATACTTGAGGCACTGCATGTAGATCCTGCATCTGGTGTGTCCCTTGAAAAGGAGAAGAGCACTAAATCATTGAAACCAGCTGTGAGGTATGTGATTATGTTTTAATTGATATCAAAGTTATTATGGAGTTCAGTTTTGAAATCACTTACTGCTACTACATTTATGGTGATGTATTACCCTTGTTTAGTTATGTCTGTTCCTGTCCCGATTCCTGATCTCTGTTCTGTTTCCAACTATCATTTGCAATTTGACAGTACATCTTCAGCACTGGCAAAGTTAACCAAGACAGGGGCTTCGGGAGGACTATTAAAGCAGCAACAGGGGGGAAAAAAAGAAACCCCTCAGGAGAGGCTTAAAAGGATCATGAACAAACAATTAAACAAACAAAGTATGACCTTAATTTTACATTTTGACGGAATCTTCATATTGATACCATTGTCTTGGAGATGGATTTTGATTCTTCAAAAGTCATTTATTTTATAATTGCCCATGGATTTTTGGTTTTTGACCAAGGAATGTAAAGTATTGATCGATTTTGTTATTGTTTCTCTGTTCCAAAGTTCATAATTGTATGTTGTATTGCAGTTAAGAAAGATACTGCTGCTGAGATGGCTAAGAAACGAGAGCAAGAGCGTCAGAGGCAGGAGAAACTTGCAGAATCTAGCCGCCTGACTCGATATAGACATCGGAGCAGGAGCAGGAGCAGGAGCAGAATCAGGAGCCAAAGTCGATCTCCACCGAGGTATTTCTTGTGCTTTCTGAAAGCAGAGACATTTTTAGCTGTGTTGGAGAATAGGACATCCTATTCTTTGGGTTGTTGATTCTGGAATTCCTTTTAGTTCTCAAGGTGTGAAGATTCTATTGAGGTGGGGGAAAAAACCTCAGCTGTATTTATATTCTGATTTTTCGCTTGTGCAATGATCCTCAGAAGATACCGGCACAGCAGGAGTTCTCGAAGATACCATTCTCGCTCCCGTTCACGCTCTCACTCTCGCTCTCGTTACCTATCCCGCTCACGTTCACCCCTTTCACGGTCACCAATCCGTTCCCGTTCAAGATCACCAACCCGTTCCCGCTCTCGGAGGTGGTAATTTTTTTTTTTCTTTTGTTAGTTTCTGTTGCTTCAATATAAACGCCGAGACTGATTAGACAAGGCATCACAGGATAAGAAGCCGTTCAAGATACTGATCAAGCAGCTCTAAAGTTGTTACGAGGACATCGAATTTATGTCTGGGTGTACCTGAAAAATCTCGGAGACATTACTTAAATGCCATTTTTGTGTTTGTACCGATAATTTGTTTGTTTCAGTATCATCTATTGTTCTATTGTGGCCTGATGAGACCCGGACGAACTCTTCGTGTACTCGCTGCCATGAATCTGGTTCATGACAAGCATAACTTATGAACAAAATTTCAACGTGAGCCATACTCGACACCACCAATATTTTTCAAGTTCTTGACCAAAAAAATGTAAAAATCCAAGTTGATGTCCTTTCCGGATGTGATTGGGAGGAGATTAAGATTTCCATGTCAAGAAGCGTTGCATCAGGGAGACAATTTGGTAAATGTAGATAAAAAGAAGATAGATATCAGTGGAAACTTTATGTCAGTACCATACCGACCAAAGATTGGACATGATAGTTGTGAAATCTTCCTCTACTTCTCGATAACATGTTTTTAAGTTCAATTATT
The DNA here is from genome assembly GCA_948243855.1 of Flueggea neowawraea. Taxonomy (NCBI): domain Eukaryota; kingdom Viridiplantae; phylum Streptophyta; class Magnoliopsida; order Malpighiales; family Phyllanthaceae; genus Flueggea; species Flueggea neowawraea. Next base: position 14,306 of record CAODLS010977633.1, on the reverse strand, counting down.
TGGCATTTTGATTTTTTTAGATTTGATTAATTTGGATTAGAGTTGGGCAAGATTTTAGTGTAACAAATTTTTCCTACTCAATTTTATAGTTTTTTAGCATAATAAATTTTTCCTACTAAGTTTAAATCTTTTTTTATATATAGACGTCAAACTTAAAATCTTATGTTCAAAAAGGAAGATCCCATATCACTACACAATAATCATTACCTTATTTTACTGAATATTGAACAGTAATTTTTTTTTTCCAACAGAAATGTTAACTTTCATTCAGAATTTTGTTCCTCCCATAACCAGTCACTAACTGGAGGAGGTGGATTACAAACAAAATCAGAAAGCCAGCGCCCATCCCGTACAATCTTGGCTAAGTAATCAAACGCCCGATTTGCGTCTCTCCCTACCCATGTAAAACAACAAGATTCGAAAGCATTTTTAAGACCCAAAATGTAATGAACAGTAACAGTTGAACTAAATGAGAAAATACCTAACATAGAGAAGATCTAGTGTTGTGCAATATCGACAAGAAGCTGTAGAGGCCCATATATGGACAGTGAAGGTTTTATATTGTCCTATTACAAAGTCAAATGCTTGTTTACACGTTGTTTGTGATACAAGGCAAGTAAGAAACCCCTCTTTACCTTTTACTTCGATTGATTGAGAAGCCCCACTTGTATTTCCACCTCCAAAACTTTATGTTCCATCCAAGAAAGCATTTAATCAAAAGTAATTTATGGAAGAATCCAATTTGCGCTTCTTGCTTGATTGTAACTTCACTTTTTCAATGATCACCTTCTTCTTCAGCTCTCTTTACCAACTAGTAGTACGACAAAGAAAAATATTCTTGAGTCCTTTTGTAAAGCAAAGGCCATAAAAAAAAACTTCTAAACTCTCACTTTATTCCATCCTCATCGAACGCACGCTTCCCATCACTCATGAAAGACATGCCTATCCCTATCCTTGCCTATTTATTTCATACACCAATTCAATTCAAATGGTGCTTGCCTAGATTCATCCACAAAATATACCTATAATAAAATATATTGTGACCACCACACGGGGGGCTTCACATCAACTTCGAATCTCACCTTTATGTCTTGGTGGAGTGCTGCAACTATCAAGAAAACACGTATGAATGAGATCAATATCAAGTTTTTGAGTTTTTTTCTGTTAAATAAAATGGCTTTTCATTATTATGCAAATATTAAATATGGAGATAAATCCAACTTTTGAATTTGATATAAAATCAACAACCCTAATGGAAGTAATTTGGTTCGCAGATTGGGGCAATCTTAAACATATAACTATCCTTGATTTGTAACAATTTTTTTTACTTATATTAAAAGGAAAAAAGAGGGATTTTTTATTGGCATTGTTTTTTTATATTTACATTTAATTCTGATTGAAAATCAAATCCTATATTCTTTAACATAGGAGACGAATGCATTTTACATTATTTTCTAAATATATTCTTTAATTCTGATTTTACATTTTACATTTATTCTCAGAAAGAATAGGCCTCCGTCCCTTATCTAAATTAATACTTTCCTAAACCGAAAGTTTTTTTCATTATGACAAATATTTGCAAGAATCTCATCTATTGCTCTATTCTTTTGGAATCACAACTCTCTAATATGAACCTTAACATCAATCAATTCCTCTTTGTGCCCTTTTAAACTTTTTTGGTAATTTCTGTTACTTCAGAATAGCAAACAATGAAGCATATTTTATTAATCCACTTGATGAACTAGGCTTTACTGGTCCATGATTCCTAAAAATTAATTAAGACTAGCTAATTAGGTGAACTTGTCTTGCAATTAGTCATAATTTAATAAGTGCATCAGGTTGATGAAGCACATAGGAGGCCTATATTGCTTGAATATATTAAAATGTTTACGTCCTGATAGCTAGATGCATTCTTTAATCCCGATAAGTGGTTTAGTTAAATTGAAATTAAAGCAGGTAAAGTAGATTCTTTCCCTACAAATGTTTCATTATTTTTATAAATCTAGCATGCACAATAATCCTGTAAAGACTCTATAATTTATTATAAACATCATCAATCTTCTCTTTTTTTTCTTTACCACTACAAAATTCCTATACTCCTTTTTGTCCCCGGCCTATCTTAAAGGCTAGGTTAAAATATGAAATCAAGACTCTCTCTCACATACTCACGTCAGGGTGATGTTACTATTCACATATAAATGCAAGAACCACAAGTATAGTTTATGCCTAAAAATTCGAACCATATCTAAGGAGGAAGAGCCTAATTCCTTTTCGACGATTTAATATGGGGAAAAAAAACGGAGACCGGTAATTTTCGATGGTTTCTTGGGGTAGTGTATATTGTAGTGATGTTAGACGGGATTATTAAAAAAAATTAATTATATGTTGCATTTTAAAGAGGCACCACGTAATCAATATACTTATAATTTAACATATTAAAAAAATATTAACTTTAAAAATTAAAAGCTAATTTCTATTAAAATACTAAAAAAACAGCGTGTTTGGTTTGCAATATATTATCATAATATATTGCATATTCAACATATTATGTTTTTTTAAAAAACATGTCGATCTCTCTATTTTTTTACTATACAATCTGTTTTTACTATTTATCATTCAATTTACTAAAACTAAACAACCATGTACATTGCTGACTTTGCTTTGAGTATTGACTTTTGCATATTCTGATAACAGTGGCTTGCATCAAAAGAAAATTAAAAGGAAAAAAAAAAGGAAGAGAGAAAAAATAATTTTGAAATAAGATCTTTAGTGATCAACATAAAAAAAAATTATACTATTTGTTAAAAACTATCAACATACAACAAGATTTAAGGGAAAAAAAGATATAATTGCAATATTGATTGATTGTTCACTTCACCAAACTAATGAATAAAAATGTATTTCGGCATGATTTCATTAAGTAGATAGCAACAAAAAATTGATTAGGAAAACTGTCATGTCTTAAGAAAGAGAGAGATTGGAGGAATTGACTAATCAAGGATTAGAAGGACCATAATGTAGAATTAAGGAAGGACATAGAAGCAATATTGCCCGCTACGACCATTCCAACTATATAATTATATCCTTGGTTGATTTTCTTGGTCTCTTATATATGGGTCCCCATCTTGCTTCTTTTTTCCACATACAACACATTGTCTTCCTCCTCCTCATTTCCATGGAGTTTTTTTTTATCAGACATTTTCATGGAGATTGTTCTATTGGTTCAATATCTGGTTAGATTTTTTTTTGCCAACATCATGTCTGATTTAGATTTGATTCAACATTGAAAAGTTGTACAATGTGACGATATTTTTCTTAAAAAGGTCATTTTTACTATGAAGTGTATAATTAAAATTATCTTAGCCTATTGAACCTAAATTTTATCAACAATTTAATTTGTAAACTAATGGTAAAATTCGATTAATTTTAGTCCAAAACTCATATTTGAAAAAATATCAAAGCTTCCTGTTTCCCATCATTTTACGTCGCCTTCAATAAAGTTCTTCTTCAATACGATTAGACTTTAAATCTAAAATTATATATCAAAATAGAGAGAGAACTCCAAAGGAAGAAAAAAAATTCTGTGATATTAGGTGTGGATCTTTGTGTGAAGAAGCCGTTAACCACCACTGGTTTAGCTTTACTAACATGCAATTAAATAACGAGGAAATGGATCTCTTTTGATTAATTTAATTAATTACTTAGACTGCTAGAGTTAGCCTCTAATTAATCTATACTTGTAACCAATGGTTCATATGAAAGAGAGCTATAATCTAATTGCACTTACATAGTATTACTAATCTATAAAGCACATGTGGCTGTTTAAATTAATTAAAACGCTATATATTATAATAATGAACGCATAAAGTAAACATTATTTGATCGTTCCCCTACCAAAGTGATATTAACCTCCCAACCTATATGTTTGGTATAAAAAATTTAAGATTTAATGAAATTTTGTATAAATTTAATGTATAGATGAAATTGTAATGGGCACTTTTAGATTGAGTGACTTGATAAGATTGCAAATTGAAGTAAACTTCATGCAGTAAGAATAATTGAGGAAAATAATGAAATTTGTACAAAATTTTGTAAAATTATTTTTATTGAAAAATAGAAAGGTAAAATTTAAAATCAATATGTATATTATAGTTACTGAGTTTTCCCTAACTATTAACAAATGACATTTCACTTTTATGACAATTAATAAATGACATTTCACTTTTATGACAAGTGGCACTTTAATATAAAAAATAAATCAATTAATATACATATTTAAAATTTGAGAGTTTTTCCTAGGTTTTATAAGCGACATTTTAACTAATTGAAACGTGACGACTCTTATAAATCTTTTTTCTCTTTTTCTATAATATAATATGCAAAAAAAATAAATTAATTATTACATAAATATTAATATATCTATCAATATATATAAAAAATTAATATATACATTTAAATCAATATATAATACACAACAAAGAATTCTCAACTTTTGTTATATTTCAATTTTGTTAACATATTAGTCTTTTTAAGAAGGAGAATTAAATATAAAAATAATTGTGATTTGACGCTTTCGATCAAATTAAGATAATTTTAGTTATATTGATTTAATTCAATACATGCATATGCATTCACTTGATTAATATTATAATATTTAAATTAAAATCTTCTATTTTGATGAATTTATATATTTTTCTAAGAAAAATAAATAACATATTTAATTTGTAAAAAAACTACAAATAAAATTACAAAAATTTTATAAATAAATTTTAAATATTTAATAGTTATAGTTTTTGTTGAAAAATTGGGTATGCCTATGACGATAACAAATGGAATACGAGTCCGTCAGTTATCGAGTTAACCGACAGAACCAACCAATTAATAATAATTAATTATAAGCTTCTTAATTAATTTTACTAAGTCTAACTAAAAAAAACTCATATGAGATTTCTTCGTATCTGTAATTGAAACTAATATAGATAAGAAAGAGAGATAAGTGGATAAAAACGAAAAAAAAGAAAATAACTTTTTGTATTGCAATAGAATGTGTTCTCTCCCTCTCACACGCTCTCTTCCACATTCTTCACAAAAAACAATATAAAAAAAAGAGTTTTTCTCTCTCAGTCAATCCGGTCTTGAGAAAGCATCTCCACGGCATACAATTGGTAGCTCTTATCTCTATAGAGTTCGTGGTTCTGCTGTAGAGGCTTGCAAATGTCCTATTTTCTCCGCTATTCATCGTTGCTCCTTCTAGTTTGAGGTAAATGCCTATACTGTCTGTTTATATGTAATGTGTGTGTTTTCAATTTCTCTAAATATTTTAATTTTTATTTTTAAAATACTAATTTTAAATTTTTAAAACAAAAAATATAATATTTATTAATTTAAACAAAAAATTATAATTTATTATATATAGCACGAATATTATGCTAGCTCTATTCTAAAAGCCGACCATTTTTATACCAATCCTACGAAATCTCTAAGCATTATATATTACTATTATCTAGCTATCTACATACCTACTAATCCTCTTCTTACCAGTTACCACTAACTGCAAATTTCGATGGCTGTCTTGTCCATATATTCAGCAATTTAAAATATAAATAAATTACTATATTTCGAGTTATTTCTTTAAAAAATTCTGTCAGAATCTAACATTCCACATTGCAAATTCTGATACGAATTAGCGACTTAATGACTTCATTTAATGCCAAGCCAATTGGATCTTTCAAAACACACGTGTGTGGTTCTTGAAAAGCTGAATTGCCATAATATAGCTATTCAAATTCAAAATAATTATGAAAACTAACATATCGTAACAAAATTAGACAGAACATAATCTTTGCGAGGTCCATGTGTGATCAAGTTCAGTCCCTTCGTGTCGTCTAGTCTCACGTAATAGGTAAAGGGACCAATATAAGATAGACCATAGATAGCTTGACTAATGAATGGTTAGTGAAACATGTACAAAATATATGTTCATATGAATGCAAAGACAAGCAAGCAACGTTGCCCACAATGTCCACGTGGACCGAATCAATAAGTCGATTTGGTGTGTCCACGTAGACCCCCACATTGTCTACAAATTGGCCATACATGAAAATGGCTTCCTCCGTTGAGTTCCTTTGACAATACCCACTTGGTTCCACATTTGCACTACCGTTGTTGACGTTTCCTTGGACTTTGTAGGTTTTCAAATACATTGGTGACCACTGCATCAAGCTCCTTGGTCCCGAGAACCCCTCATTTTTCCCTACAAATCTAATCCTCCTTCTTAGCTTCTGATTTTATTGAGTTTGGTCACTATTTCTTACGTAAGCCTAGAGTTTGATTTTTTTATATTACTACCGAATTAAAATATTATTTTAATCGTATATATTTATGCGTCTCTTAAAAATTATAATATATCAAATATGTAATCTGCTATATTGATATAATGATATGCGAAAAATAAATACCCAATGAGAAGCTCCTACCTCCCTCTAGAAATTCCTGCCTAGTTTCCCCTGCCATTTTTCCTTCTTTTTTTTTTCATCCATTTTCCTTCTTTTGAAAAATTTTCAGCTAACTCTTCTCTGTATTGAGTTTACAATTCTTTTCTTTTCGCGCTTTTTAATTTCATTATCTGAATGGCCTTAGTGGTTTGAATCTACTCCCTATGCCTGCCACTTTGACCAACGATGGATTAGTAATATAGTGGTGGAGACAGTATGGCAACTTCTCATTTATAAGTTGTTTTCAACTCCGAAGGCGAGTATTTCTAACAATTGCTTGCTTAAATAGCTGGGGATCGTTGTTATGTGCCTTTTTCTACTGGTGTTTAAGGATGGGTAAGTACAACTATATGGCTTGAGAGGAATGGTGTGCGTTCTGTCACTTTGGATGTGGAGGCTTCCTCGTTAGAGCTGCTAGCTCGAGGTGCAGATCTCTATTTCTCCTAGGTTTGTATGTTTGAGTGACAAGATTGTTCAAATCTGGTGTTTACTAGTGGAGGGCGGTAGTTTGAGCCTTGAGGTGGACAGCTTGTGCGAGGATGGTTTATATAGCTTGGTTTATATAGCTTGTATGTTCTTATTCTTACTGGTAGAGTTTCTAACTTTATGGGTTCATCCGTTTTGGAATCGAACCCATATAACCCTAATCTTTCAATTGTTATTGGTTGTGGGTTGCATTTTATCTTTGTAAAACCCACCTGTGTATTAATAGATTTGTAATTTATTGGTATTGTAGTAAATTCCAACGCAAAAAAGTTATAGATTCGATCTAATAAATAAAATGACTTATTAAAAAAAACCACTTGTGTAAACCCCACATATAGGATGGTTAACGTTTAGGTCTTAGTTTCTAGGGGCTCATGACCTTCATTTGCTATTAATTATATCCACTTGTTTATCATTAATGAATGATTTTGTTCGGCTAAAAAAATAAAAACAAATACCCAATGTGTTTAATTTCATATACTCGGATAAATTTCTCTAACAAAAACATAGTTGCCAGTTGGGTAATGAATGCTTATGCAGATAATTTCTTAAATTGTATCTAATTGAGAAAAAAAGAAAAAGAAAAACTTGAATCAATCTACGACATTAATATTTATTCTTGCTAGATTTGTACGTATGGCCCCATTCACACCTCAAAAGTCCAATAAGGTAGACTCCCATGAGAGAGAGCATGAGTGGCATAAAAGTTACTTCCCCAAGAAGATGCCGCAAGTGGACATTGCTAAATAAGGTTAATAATTAATGGGTATTTTCATTAAATTGATGTTTCTTAGTAAAAGAGAATCGTTGCTTCTAAAATATCTTATTAAAAATAATAATAAAAAATATTCAATTTCAATTTGAACCATAAAATATATTTTGAGACGTAAAATTAAACAAGAAGATGTAACGATAAAATATTCTGTTTATATAGATATAGTAAAAAATGAAAACCGTTGACCTATTCCAATCTGACCGACTAAATGAAATGATTATGAGTAACCCAGGAATCATTTCCTGTTGATCAGAGAACGAAAATCAAGGCCAACCTCACATGTTTGGCTTCTTTTTTTTAATTGTTTTTTTCCCTTAACTTAATCAGCTCAAGTCAATGACCTATTGCAATGGGCACTTCCAAACTTCTTCATAGAATCTTAGGAAGATTGAATTGATCTATAGAAATTAAATAGCCTAATACATGTGCACCCCTTGAAGTTGAGTTCATTGTGCAATTTTTCCCCGAACTTTTACGGATCCTTTTGAACTTATTAAAACATCACATAACTCTCCAAACTTACCAAATGAGGTGGCGTAACCCCAACTTCGATGATGTGACAGTGTTTTGGTAATGTATGATTACAAACAAAAAATCAATGTCATGTCATCGAAATAAGGGTTATGTTTGGTAAGTTTAGGGGGTTGTGTCATATGTGACATCGTTCGACAAGTTTAAGGGGGTTTGTAATTGCGCGAAAAGTTCAGAAAAGAAATTGCACAATGAGCTCAACTTCACGGGGTAAACATGTATTAAGCCAAATTAAATTGTAGCTTGAAAGAGTTTATGTTTCAATCACGTGATTACTCTGACAAGTTAGCCGTTAATTTCCGCTTCCATTGTTTAATTTGTTCTTCTATATGTTAATTGGAATCATAATTCAAAACGCTTCACCATTCCCAACCCTACCTCTTATTATGCTACATCTGGAACATTTTATACATCCATTGCAACAATATTTTTTTCGTTTTCCATTTGAACAATCATTTTTAACTGTATAGTAAGTAACATGTTTTTATCTCTAATTTTTTTTATTAAATTTATTCATCATGTATCTTATATACAAAATATGATATTTAAAAAAGTGCAATTTAATTAAATATTTTTGCTTTAAATTTATGATTTTGTTGTTTGAGATAGATTTTGGTAGATTGTATAGGAAAAAAAAATTGAGAAAGTAACATGTCTTTTGGTAAATTGAAATATCGTAAAAAATGAAATTAAATAATGAAAAAAAATTACACAATATTCGTATTTCATTCTGAAGTAATATTAAAATTTACACACTGAAATTCGGAAAACCAAACTTTGGCATTTGCTTCATTACGTGGAAGCAGATTAAAAAAAGAGTAATGCGACGAGGTTTGGAGCAATGAGAGGAGGACACGTTGGCTTGGGACCGTTGGAAAAGAAAAAGGAAGTAGCCATCCTGTGAATCAACTGTCCCAGTATCCAACTGCCGGCCGTTGCCTGCTTTCCACACTTCTCCTATTTTTCATACAATGCTCACCCTTTCTCTGTCTTAATCCACACTTCAATTCAAACACATACATACACAAATCACTTCCCTATACCTATTTAAACAAGTTTCATTATTAATAATCTTCACTTCTTTTGTTGTTTTTCACAAACATTTTCCATACTTAAACTGGCTTAAAGTTGTTCTATATTTCAAACTTGAACACATTTAAAGTTTTTTATACTTATAAACATGAAACCTCTAATTAAAAGATGAAGAATTGGTATTACTCGACTGCAATTTTTAACGGTTGAATATGTCCATTTTAATGAATCGAAAAGTTCAAACAAATGCTTACTTTGGTTGTTTTAGATATGTATTTCTCTTCCTATAACGACCCTTTCAATTGATCAAGATTATTTGAAGTTGGACCCATGATGATTGATAGGAAACACAACAACTTAATGTTAGGAATCAGTCGAACGGCAAGTAAGTACAGTGGGTGATAGAATTTAAGGGCCAACCTGATGTTGTGATCAATGACATGTGATCAGTCACTTTTTTTTTCTTGTTGTTTTCCCCCTCCTCAAAGTGTGAGATTTACTTATCACAAAAAAAAGTGTGAGATTTATTGCTCCCAATGAGGCTATAATTATTGACTGCATTAAATTTAGAAGGTGGTGTGCAATTATAGTTTCGCAACCATATTGCTTTCTTTAAAGTTTGATGTAAATCAGGCAGCTCGTGAAAGTATTAAGTTTGTAACAGAAAAAAATTATAAATCAATAATTTTGTACATACATGATTTTGATGAATGATCTAATATTAATATATAGATAACCGCCCCAAAAAATATTAATATATAGTAACTCTTTATTTTTTTGTTTTAGTTTAAATTGAGATTTAAATTATAAAATTTAGCATCCATTTAATTAGATTTGCTTGCATTTTACTATTAGTAGATTTAAATTGAGAATTGTTTTTTTAATGAGAACAAGCGTTGTGTTGTGGGGTGGAGCACCAAAGAAGAGTGAGGAGAAAAGGTTAGAAGTAAGTTTGTAGATAAATATATGCAATCCAATGATTAGTATGGCTCCAAAACTGGACTTGACTTTACTTAAACAAATGAGAGAAGAAACGGAACAAGTAATTAACGTTAGCATACAACAAGGTGCCATGATGATTGTGTGCTTAGCTTTAGCTCGGCTGTCAACAAATGCATAATTTCTTATGGGCCACATTTTCTTCATACCAGAAGCAAAAGCACCCACAAAAATAAAGCTCCCCAGCAGTTAAAAAACAACAAAAAAAAGTCTCATTGATTATAAACAAGGAATTTTGTCAAACAGCTATGGAATTTATGTAGACTCTATGCTTATCTGGTAAGTTGTACCTTCTTTTAGATGCTAAATTGGCGTTAAAAGTTGGAATCACCGACTCCTCCAATGTAATCACATCCCACTTAATTACTACATTTTCTTAACCTTTTATTAGGAGCCGTTGCTCCACTCTCTCCCACTCCCCCATTTCACTACCTCAACTTGCAATTCGGGGGATACATCTTTTCTTTTTTTTTTTTTAATCAACTTATCCATCTCCTACCCCTAATGACAATGAATGAATTTATAATTGAATGAATTAAATAAGATTGTAACTTCATGCTCCTACAGTATAAAATTTTTTGGTTAGTACTTTCTAAAATAAATATAAATTAATTAAGTAGATACGGATCCTAAAACAAATACAAATTAAAAATAAAAAGCCTCGGCTTATCCATCTCTGTAGGAGAGTTTTTTGGTTCTGTTATTAATAAACTCTAACTTCATTTATAATAATAATAATAATAATAAGAAGAAGAAGAAGAAGAATTCACCATTATTTTAAATGTACAAAACACATTACAAATGAAATTATTTTCATTGAAAATAGTGATTAAGCTAGAAATTTCAAGTTTTGCAAATATTAATTCAAGTTTAAAATTTAAAATTCACAAGCGTGAACTTCAAATTAATGAAGGCATTAAAAAGAAAAGGCGGAAATGGGAAGAAGGGAAGAAAAGACAAAAAAAGAAATGGGAAGAAGGTTAATTAAAGGGTAAATTAAGAAGATCATCTTAAACAGGGAAAGAAAAAGGAAGTAAAAATAAGAAGACAATAACCCCTTCATTAAGTAAAAATCCAAAAAAGTGGGATCCACACAAGAAACAGCTATAAATAAAGAAGTCACTCCCATTTCTCACTCTCTCCCTCTCAAAACACCCCAAAAAGCGCTCTCCACTCATCCTCTTCACTTTCCTCCATTGTCTTGACACCTCACACCCTTACATCCCCAACACCACCCCAATAAACGCCGCCGATCAGGAAAACACTCTATTTTCTTCAAACCCAATACGAAACATCACAACAATGGTAGACGTGGACCGGAGAGTGACCGGTCTAAACCCGGCTCACATAGCCGGTCTACGCCGCCTCTCTGCTAGAGCAGCTGCAGCTCCTTCTGCACCTTCTGTTCGCAACGGACTCCTTTCATTCTCGTCTCTAGCTGATAAATTCATTACCCATTTACGCAACTCGGATATCCAAGTTCAGCCGGGTCTCTCCGACGCAGAGTTTGCACTAGCCGAGGCTGAGTTTGGCTTCGCCTTCCCTCCTGACCTCCGCGCCGTCCTCTCCGCCGGACTCCCCCTAGGCCCTGGCTTCCCCGACTGGCGCTCCTCGGGCACTGCCCGTCTCCACCTTCGCGCTTCCCTTGACCTCCCCATCGCTGCCATCTCCTTCCAAATCGCTCGCAACACTCTCTGGTCTAAGTCATGGGGCCCAAGACCCGTAGACCCGGAAAAGGCGTTGCGGGTCGCCCGAACGGCTCTTAAAAGAGCTCCACTTTTGATTCCCATTTTCAACCATTGTTACATTCCCTGCCATCCTTCTTTAGCAGGAAACCCGATATTTTTCGTCGACGAAAATCGAATCTTTTGTTGCGGCTTCGATCTATCCGATTTTTTCGACCGTGAGTCACTTTTTGGAAGCTCCGAATACGACCCGATTTTGTTGAAGAAACAACTGTCTGTTAGCGAGAAATCCGCGGCTTCATCGATGAATTATTCACGGCGGAGCTTGGATACAGGCGCGAGGACGCCTAGATGGGTGGAGTTTTGGAGTGATGCCGCAGTAGATAGGCGGAGGAGGAACTCTTCGTCGTCGGAATCGGAGTCTTCGGAAAGATTCTTTGAGATGCCGAGATCTGGTGTTCCAAGATGGGTGGAGGAGTATGTAGAGCAAATCGGGTCGGTTTTGAGAGAAGGCGGGTGGAGCGAAAAGGATATAACGGAGATCGTACACGTGTCAGCATCTGGTTTCTTTGAAGGAGAGATGGTGATGTTGGATAATCAAGCGGTTCTGGACGCTTTGCTTTTGAAAGCGGATCGGTTCTCGGACTCGCTCCGAAAAGCCGGGTGGAGCTCCGAAGAGGTATCGGATGCACTAGGTTTCGATTTCAGACCGGAGAAGGAGAGGAAACCGGCTAAGAAGCTGTCCCCTGAGTTGGTGGAGAGAATCGGCAAATTGGCTGAGTCGGTGTCCCGGTCATAAAATGCGGCATCGAGATTCTTCCTTCTTTAATTTTTGTTTTCTTTTTCCAGGTTATGGTATAAGGCATCGGGGTCGGGTTTTCCCTCTTTCGGATAGTTTTATATGTGTAAAAAAATCAAAAATATATGGGGAGACGAGTTGTACTATGAAACAAATTGTATGAAAAGAAAAAAAAAGGAGTTTTTTAAAGGAGAAAAAGATTGAAACAAGAGAAATATATTAGTTTCATGATGAATGTTCATATTTACAAATAAATGAACGAATACATTTTATTTCTGCTTCATATTTGCTCAATCTCCACAAATATGAATAGGTTTATGTTTTTCTTTCCGCTGTATTATTGGATCATCTTTTAAGGAAAATTCGATCTTTTATTCTTTAGCACTAGAGCGATAATGAGTTTTTCAATATTGCGATTTTTTTTTCTATATAATCTATGTCCGGAATCAACCAGAAAGAATATTATAAAATAATTTGATGCAATTGCCATGACAGCTTAACAAATAACAAACAAAAGTGATTACAGCTCATATTAGCTTAAATTAAACTGCTAAATGTGTTTTTATTTTGTTTTTGGCAATTAAATGTGTTCGTATTTTTAGTAAGAACGAAAAGAGAAGTGCATAATTTTAGTGGGTGGGGAGCTATAATGGAGCCAGAGTTGTAAAAATCAAACTGGAACCGGCGAATCGAATTGGAACCGGACCAATCAAAACCGGAATCGAATCGGAATCGAAACCGGCCGATCAAAACCGGCGGTTTACGGTTTAGGTTCCGGTTTATCGTTTTAAAAACCGTCGAACCGCCGTTTTAATCGGCGATTTGAACCGGCGGTTCAATGAACCGTTGGAACCGCCAATTCCAACGGTTATTTTTTTTTTTATTATTATTTTTTTTTTTAATTTTTTCAACTCTATAAATACCCCGCCTCATTCTTACCAATTTTACACCATTGTTTATCTCTCAATCTCTTCTACACTCTCTCAAAAATTTATTTTTCTATAAATTATTATTATTAATTACTAATAAAATAGTTAATTTATTTAAAAATTATTAAAAAAATCTTTGGAATAAAATATATTATTAGTATTATAGTTAATTATTGAATATAACAAAATTTACAAACCAATTGAAGGGATAAAATAACGGATTAAAAACAAAATTTTGAAAGAAAAAAAGAAAACATGAAACCAAACCGGAACCGAAATCGAACCGGCGGTTAAACCGGTCAAACTCGGTCAAAATCGGAACCAAAACCGAACCGAATCAAAATGGAACCAAACCGTAAAAACCACGGTTCAATTCCGGTTCTTATATTTGACAAACTAAAACCGCTGATTCTGAAATCGACAACAACTCTAAATTGAGCTTAAACAAGCTCGGCTTTGTAAACGCAAAACACAAGCGCACGTGTGTATCTTTTGAATAAAGAGAGACGTTAATGGGACCCACTACGTAGAGTCGTGTGAAGGGATCGAAGACAATGCAGCAAATTACATTGCCAA